>JARQZK010002209.1:17500-60000 GCA_030704885.1 Cynegetis impunctata | reverse complement strand
GTGCAATCTGTGAAAAACCATTTATGCATGTAACAGAAATAGATCCAGGAGACTGCACTGGCTATAGTATGAAAACTGTGTAATCATGAAGCATACTGAGATTGTGTGGAAAAAAAATTCACTGAAATATCAGTTGGAATATCTTATCCAGAAGATGGATGGAAAAAATGAAAATCATTATTGTAGTATGGAATTCGAATTAACTGATAGGAATACAGTAAATGAGGCAAAAATTATTTGTGATGCATTTCTCAGTGATAAAATTTCAGTGAGTGTTTGTTGTGAAAATTTATCACGTTTAAATAAAGAGCTGAAAACTAGATATTCAATAATATAGCATTATCAGAAAAAAATTATGTTAAACTTATTTCCAAAGTCGAAGTTTGTAGTGTTGGAGCATGCATATATTGGAAAAAATATTTAAGACTTTAGTGAAGAAGATTTGAAATTTTTTCCTGTTGACTATTCAGTTAAGGAACTTAATTGCTATGAGCTTCTCAACATTTATCATAGGCTTTCTAGATCAGTGATTGAATCATTCAAACTGCAGACCCATTTACCCTGTTTCATACATCATAATCGACCTGATGAAAATACACATATAGATGTGAATCAAGCAAATTGCTTTCGCTGCAATCAAATATTGACGAACCCCCACCTACTTATGTTTTCAAGGTGAGGATTTGATACTTTGGTTAGGCAAATAAATGTATTCCTAAAATCCCCCTCCCCACCCGTGCAGTTTTTCAAGAACAATCTACAGTACTTAAAGACAGGATCCAAGTCATTTCGGTAGTTCCAAAGTTTGAGAGTGAATCAAGAAACATGAGTGTAGAAACAGTGAGTGTATTCGAACCATATATTTTGTGCTCAAAAGTATTCTTTCTGAACAAATTGAAAACAAAGTATGCAGCTGTTGGACTATCACAGGCTATGAAACAAGTTATAAGAATCAGCGGACCATCTTTGAGGGGCCATCACATTGATTTTACTGTGGAAGAGTTTCGTGAATTAGTCAACTGTAAAGAGTTTATTCAGAGGAATTTAGAGGCAACTTCATCGACAGAATTCATGAAATTGAAAAACTGTATGTTATTCTTCATTAATATCAATAACAAGTCTGTTCTCGGATTGAAAAATGAGAACTGGTATTGGTAAAATAAGTGTTAATTCCTGAAGCCGTCCCATCTGATTTTCGTGAATGACCTTCAACATAGAGATAACTTTCACTTGGTAATGTACATAAATCTTTCTGTAATAGTATTCTTATTTCATAGTTATTATTGTATCGTGAAGTATAGGACTCATGAATATGATATTTGTATAATACAACTGACTCTTCAGTAGGTATTCCTTCGTTTATAGTAAACGTTTTCACTGATTCTCTATACATCCTAGAGATTTTAAAAATTACTTATCTCAGACGTTAAGAGTTGAGCGATTTTCTTCCTACAGGTCACTTTTCGATACATTTTACCATTTTTATACTTGGAAAGCATATGCATTTTTTTGAAATCTAAACTCATAATATATTTCTTTTCGGAGATGTAAACCTACTGTGATGGTTTCTTGTTGAAAATTAACTAGTTTATCAATTTGGTCAACTATTTTAACAATTATATTCCTTATTGTGTTAACACTAATAGGTAAATAAATCACATGCCCCGCTGAGTCAACTATTTTGAAGCCTGGGGGTGTACTTGGAGAAAACTGATGTATTATATGTTGAGTTTTTCCATTTCTAAAACTATTTACTGTTATATTACACTCAACAGATATGGTATTCACTGTTATAATATCAGCAGTATTGTCTGAACTATCTTTCACATCTTTCAATATTCTTCTTCGGTTGAATGCTATTAATGATGCAATACTATCCTCACTGGATAAATCCACCTCTTCTGTACACTTAATATGCGAGTGTAATGTATTACGGTTTGCAGATGACTCAAAAAATTTATGTTTACTTTTCGCACTACTCAATTCATGATTACTAAATTTATTTATGTCCTGAAGCGGATAACGTCCGGTTGGAATTATTATTTCCTTTGAACCAATTTTCAATGTATAACATCCGTTATCGATGTTTAGAATTGAATTATAAACTTCGAAATTTGTTAAACCTAGTACGTATCTACCATCTCTAACTTCAATTAGAAGGTTGAATTCCGAAATTATAATTGATGATTTGCCTGTAAGCATGAGGAACATTTTTCTTCTGAAGGTTTTCTTGATGTGATAGTAGAAGTCATGCACCCAAAGCCATTAAATTTGATTAATGACGACAGTTCCAGGAAGTCGTAAATCATGGCTATTGTTATACATGACAGCTCAAGGTCATGAATCATGGCAGGTCTATTGTTATGCCAGGTGTGCAGTCTATTGTTATACCAGGTCTATTGTTATACATGACAGGTGTGCAGGTCTATTGTCATACCAGGTGTTCCTATTGTTATGGCAGGTCTATTGTTAGGGCAGGTGTTAGTCAGGGGTGTATTAACTAATGATTGATGAGGACCGTGGGAATTGAATATTTCTTCACAAATTTAGACCAGTTCTATGTTCAATCAAATCTTTTTAGATGTAATTACGAACAAAAATCTGAAATTTCATAAAACCTATTAGGTAATTATATGATTATAAATAATTAATTGAATTTATGATTCCAGGATACCTTTTACTAATGATTTGTACATATATTCAATTTTGTGAGATTGAATAATTTATTGAACTTTTGTCATATAAGATTCACAATTTTTTTTTATGGAAGAACAAAATAACTTAAGTAACTCTTTTCCTATAAAATGCATGAAATTCATCAGATCAAGCGGATTTTATTTCTTTGATTGGGCAGAATGCGAAATTTTTTATTATAGATCTCATATTTTCTTTTTCTGTTTAATTTTATGTATACCACAAACTTCAATTTGAAGCGTAGATAAAAAAAAATGTCATTTACCTGGAATGATAAAATATTTTTCCTTTAAATAATTAAAACAAAAGTTTAATTATTCTCTCTCTTAGTTGGAAATATCAAAATATTTCTAAAACTTCATCTATGTAAATGAAACTAAATTCACTTTTTCTTTTAACAACCGGGATTACCCAACCAACGAAATTAATTTCTGGTTTCCCTAACTGAAATAAAGATATCCGATAATTATAAACATACAATACAATAGTACCTAGTCCTCCAAAATGAAATTGATGCATTTCATATTGCTTTAATCATTTATATTGGCCAAACTGATAAACTTATCAATCTAAACTGTTATTCAATCAAATCTTTTTAGATGTAATTACGAACAAAAATCTGAAATTTCATAAAACCTATTAGGTATTATATGAATATAAATAATTAATTGAATTTATGATTCCTGGATACCTTTTACTAATGATTTGTACATATATTCAATTTGGTGAGATTGAATAATTCATTGAACTTTTGTCATATAAGATTCACAAATTTTTTTTATGGTAGAACAAAATAAATTAAGTAACTCTTGTCCTATAAAATGAATGAAATTCATCAGATCAATCAGATTTTATTTCTTTGATTGGGCAGAATGCGAAATTTTTTATTATAGATCTCATATTTTCTTTTTCTGTTTAATTTTATGTATACCACAAACTTCAATTTGAAGCGTAGATAAAAAAAAATGTCATTTACCTTGAATGATAAAATATTTTTCCTTTAAATAATTAAAACAAAAGTTTAATTATTCTCTCTCTTAGTTGGAAATATCAAAATATTTCTAAAACTTCATCTATGTAAATGAAACTAAATTCACTTTCCCTTTTAACAACCGGGATTACACAGTTACATTCAACGAAATTAATTTCTGGTCTCCCTAACTGAAATAAAGATATCCGATAATTATAAACATACATAACAATAGTACCTAGTCCTCCAAAATGAAATTGTTGCATTTCATATTGCTTTAATCATTTATATTGGCCAAACCGATAAAACAATCAATATAAACTGTTATTCAATCAAATCTTTACAGATGTAATTACGAACAAATATCAGAGAATACTTATTAGGTATTATATGAATAAAAATAATTTATTGAATATATGATTCCTGCATTCATTGTATAAATGATTTGTCCGTGCATTCAATTTGGTGAACATCGAAATTAAATAACTTATGCAATTTTTATAAGATTCATGAAAAATTATTAAAAAAATGTCAAATCTTCACAGATGTAATCACGAATCAGAGAATACTTATTAGGTTTCATATGAATATAAATAATTTATTGAATATATGATTCCTGCATTCATTGTATAAATGATTTGTCCAAGCATTCAATTTGGTGAACATCGAAATTAAATAACTTATACAATTTTTATAAGATTCATGAAATTTTTTCATGAAGAACAAAATAACTTAGGGAACTTTATTACAGAAAATTTATTTATCTAATTACAAACCTTTTTATTTGAAACACTAAATTATTAAAAAAATGTCAAATCTTTACAGAAGTAATTACGAACAAAGATCAGAGAATACTTATTGGGTATTATATGAATAAAAATAATTTATTGAATATATGATTTCTGCATTCATTGTGTAAATGATTTGTCCATGCATTCAATTTGGCGAACATCGAAATTAAATAACTTATGCAATTTTTATAAGATTCATGAAATTTTTTCATGAAGAACAACATAACTTAGGGAACTTTATTACAGAAAATTTATTCTTCTTATTACATACCTTCTTATTTGAAACACTTAATTATTTAAAAAATGTAATTTGAACATTCATTTACATGCATTATAACAGGTCTCTCATACTAGGGGAAAAAAGCGTACACGTATAAATTTTTGGAAGACCTAAATCCCATGCGTGATAAATCAGTTGTAAATATCGTATATTATTACGATGAATGACGGACAGCTTTTTGAATAAGAAAAACTTTTCATATGAAATATAGACAAAGCCTCCTAGTGTTTAAAAATTATGATACTAATACGATCAATATTTTATAAATAAATTGATAGGAAGTTAAGTATTATGTATTTAATTCAACTTAGATTATAAATTATAACCCATACTTTGTATGAAGTAGTAATAAAGTTAAATTATTAATTCATTCTATTATTCTACATTAAAAATTTGATAATTTTATAATTGTATGCATAGTTATAAACAATCACATACCTTGCCATGTCAGAAAAAGCCCACACACATCTATACTAAACGGATAAAATTGTTATTGAATATATGATTCCTGCATTCATTGTGTAAATGATTTGTCCATGCATTCAATTTGGCGAACATCGAAATTAAATAACTTATGCAATTTTTATAAGATTCATGAAATTTTTTTATGAAGAACAAAATAACTTAGGGAACTTAATTACAGAAAATTTATTTATTTAATTACAAACCTTTTTATTTGAAACACCAAATTATTAAAAAAATGTGATTTGAACATTCATTTACATGCATTATAACAGGTACCTCATACCAGGGGAAAAAAGGGTACACGTCTAAAGTTTTAAAAAACCTAAATCACATGCGTGATAAATCAGATGTAAATGTCGTATATTATTACGATGAATGACGAACAGCTTTTTGAATAAGAAAAACTTTTCATATAAAATATAGACAAAATCTCCTATTGTTTAAAAATTATGATGCTAATACCATACTTTAGAATGTTTCACTGTAGAATAGAAAGAAATAATGATAACACTGTCTTGAAATTGCATATTGGTTTGAAATATGGAATAAGAGATTGCTTTTCAAATATGAATAATAGTATTTGACTTTAGAACTATGCAAATGAAAAAACGCTATATAATATGTAGCTAAAGAATAATCATATACAATATAAACGACTAATTTTTTAAATCTTGTGTACTAGAACTGCTTTTTTTTTAGGAAACTTTGTGTGATTAGAAATAAATAAAACGTAATTTCTTATTACTTCATGAAATATCGAGCGAACATAAATGTTAAACTTTTTCACTGTACGCCACTGACAATTCGAATAAATTCATTAGTACAATCGATGAATTATTTTTGGGTTGAATTCCCTTGCGGAGTTATTTGGGTCTTCTTTTTTCGAATTACATAACTTGCTTGTGAAACATAAAACTACTTTTTTGAAAGATATGAAACTTTATTACCAAATTTGGCAGAAAGTTCATAAAAAATATTTCACAACTTGAAAAGTTGGGTAGGCTATCGAAATTTTCAGGAAGCAGACGTCTTTCATTAAATTGTACCGAATAAATTTTAGATTCTGGTTGCTACACTATATGATAATTTTGATAACGTGCTATTTTTTCTAGGGATCTGAAATTCGTTCACAAAACTCTTGAATTTTTAGGAAGTTTTTCCCGTTGACCGCAAAAACTGTTGAAAAACATTTTCCGAAATATCATTACATACCTTTGAAAGTACTATTCCATATATTTAGTTTTGATCATTACTACAATTAGATGACCAACAGCTATTTTCTAGTTTTAATTTCAAAAATTGAATTTACGTATTCTGTAAATAACCCGTCCTTTTGTTTCTTGAAAAATCAAAATTGATATGATTGAAACTTTTTTCGTATACATGAAACGGTTCGAATGCTTAAATAGACTTTATGGAACTTTTTTCATATAAGATTCACAAAATTTTTATGGAAAAACAAAATAACTTTGCATGCAATAAGATGCCTGAAATTTTTTTCATCAGATTTTATTTCTTACGACTTGCTCAGGGAACGCATTCATAAGTGAAAAAATTTTGAATTTGTATTATTTTATCATTGACAGTTTACACTCGATCTAAGTTATATTTGATAAACTCACTAGATCGTATGCTAATCGCTGAAAAATGTTAGTATGTTTCTTTGCTCTTATTGGTGGTTTCTGATGATGCCGTCCTCGTTTAATACGCTGAATGTTCACCTGTTGTGCTTCCAAGTTGGTTGAAGTGAAGTGGGGGAGTCTCTATGAACCAACCTTACCACTTTCGACTAGATATGCACGTTTCTGGCCGATCACAATAATAAAACACTTGCACGTTATCGATTAATGTTCACTGGTCCGAATTTATTCGGATTTATTGATCAATATCCGTATCGATGGACCAAATGTTAAGCGTTATAGAGTTGTGGACTGTATATGTACGTTTTTTATAGATAAACACCGTGATGTATTCAGCTATATATTTCACGTTAAAATTAAGAAGATATACACAAGGGTGACTATTTGCAATAGAATGTTCTTTGTTACTGTCTCTCAGCGTCTCTCGTTCGTATTTTCGCTACCTGCTTCTACTATCGCACACCCTAAAAACATGACTATAGCAGGGATGATACAGAGGCAGAACATGCCGAACCTTTAAATTATTAGAACGCGAACAATAGAAATTATAAAAACTTATTGAATCAAATCTTTCCAGATGCAATTACGGACAAAGATCTGAAATTTCACAGAATTTATTAGGTATTAAATGAATAAAAATAATTAATTGGATATATGATTCCGGCATTCGTTGTATAAATGATTCGTCCATGCATTCAATTTGGTGAACATTGAAATTAAATAACTTAGGCAGTTTTTCATAATATTCATAAAAAAATTTCCTGGAAATTTTTTTCTATAAGATTCATAAAGTGTTTTCACAAAGTTTTATTTCTTGCGACTCAATTTAATTGCTCAGGGAACGCATTCATAAGTGGAAAATGTTGGATTTGTATTATTTCATCATTGACAGTTTACACTTGATCATTAAATTAAGTTATATTTGATAAACTCACCAGAACGTACGCTAATATATGAAAAATTGTAGTTTTTTTCTTTGATCTCGTTGAAGATATGAATAAGCATTCAAAAGATTCTGGTAAAATAAAATCAAAGTTTCTAATCAAAATCGAGTGGTGAATAATATTTTAATAATACGCTAATCTCTTCCTGGTGAAATAAAAATTGATTAATGTTTCATGGAACTTGAAGAAAACACCCTGCAAAAGTTTGACAAAATATTGAAATTTGTTAAAATTTAGTTAACAATTTTTTACGTTCTAAGTTCCCATTCAAAAATATTTTTAAGATTTTCCAGCATCACAATCATTGCAACAGGTTTTTGTTTTGATATGCGACACTTTTTTGCAAAAGATATCGGAGCGATGCAAAAAAAATTAACATATGCATAGCTTAACTGTTGCAGGTTTTTGTTTTGATATGCGACACTTTTTTGCAAAAGATATCGGAGCGATGCAAAAAAATTAACATATGCATAGCTTAACTGTTGTACTGATTGTGATGCTGGAAAATCTTAAAAATATTTTTGAATGGGAACTTAAAACGTAAAAAATTGTTAACTAAATTTTAACAAATTTCAATATTTTGTCAAACTTTTGCAGGGTGTTTTCTTCAAGTTCCATGAAACATTAATCAGTTCATATACCACCAGGAAGAGATTAGCTAATTATTAAAATAATATTCATCACTCGATTTTGATTAGACACTTTGATTTTATTTTACCAGCATCTTTTGGATGCTTATTCAAATCTTCAATGAGATCAGATAAAAATACTACAATTTTTCATATATTAGCGTACGATCGGGTGAGTTTATCAAATATAACTTAATTTAATGATCAAGTGTAAACTGTCAATGATGAAATAATACAAATCCAACATTTTTCACTTATGAATGCGTTCCCTGAGTAATAAAATTAAGTCGCAAGAAATAAAACTTTGTGAAAACACTTCATGAATCTTATAGGAAAAAATTTCCATTAAATTTTTTTATGAATCTTATGAAAGACTGCCTAAGTTATTTAATTTCAATGTTCACCAAATTGAATGCATGGACGAATCATTTATACAACGAATGCCGGAATCATATATCCAATTAATTATTTTTATTCATTTAATACCTAATAAATTCTGTGAAATTTCAGATCTTTGTCCGTAATTGCATCTGGAAAGAATTGATTCAATAAGTTTTTATAGTTTCTATTGTTCGCGTTCTAATAATTTAAAGGTTCGACATGTTCCGCCTCTGTATGATCCCTGCTATAGTCATGTTTTTAGGGTGTGCGATAGTAGAAGCAGGTAGCGAAAATACGAACGAGAGACGCTAAGAGACATTAAGAAAGAACATTCTATTGCAAATAGTCACCCTTGTGTATATCATCTCAATTTTAACGTAAAATATATAGCTAAATACATCACGGTGTTTATCTATAAAAAACGTACATATACAGTCCACAACTCTATAACGCTTAACATTTGGTCCATCGATACGGATATTGATCAATAAATCCGAATAAATTCGGACCAGTGAATATTAATCGATAACGTGCAAGTGTTTTATTATTGTGATCGACCAGAAACGTGCATATCTAGTCGAAAGTGGTAAGGTTGGTTCATAGAGACTCCCCCCACTTCACTTCAACCAACTTGGAAGCACAACAGGTGAACATTCAGCGTATTAAACAAGGACGGCATCATCAGAAACCACCAATAAGAGCAAAGAAACACACTAACATTTTTCACCGATTAGCATACGATCTAGTGAGTTTATCAAATATAACTCAGATTGAGTTCAAACTGTCATTGATAAAATAATACAAATTCAAAATTTTTTCACTTATGAATGCGTTCCCTGAGCAAGTCGTAAGAAATAAAATCTGAAAAAATTTCAGGCATCTTATTGCATGCATTTGTGAATCTTATATGAAAAAAGTTCCATAAAGTCTATTTAAGCATTCGAACCGTTTCATGTATACGAAAAAAGTTTCAATCATAACAATTTTGATTTTTCAAGAAATAAAAGGACGGGTTATTTACAGAATACGTAAATTCAATATTTGAAATTAAAACTAAAAAATAGCTGTTGGTCATCTAATTGTAGTAATGATCAAAACTAAATATATGGAATTGTACTTTCAAAGGTATGTAATGATATTTCGGAAAATGTTTTTCAACAGTTTTTGCGGTCAACGGGAAAAACTTCCTAAAAATTCAAGAGTTTTGTGAACGAATTTCAAATCCCTAGAAAAAATAGCACGTTATCAAAATTATCATATAGTGTAGCAACCAGAATCTAAAATTTATTCGGTACAATTTAATAAAAGACGTCTGCTTCCTGAAAATTTCGATAGCCTACCCAACATTTCAAGTTGTGAAATATATTTTATGAACTTTCTGCCAAATTTGGTAATGAAGTTTCATATCTTTCAAAAAAGTAGTTTTATGTTTCACAAGCAAGTTATGTAATTCAAAAAAAAAAAACCCAAATAACTCCGCAAGGGAATTCAACCCAAAAATAATTCATCGAGTGTACTAATGAATTTATTCGAATTGTCAGTGGCGTACAGTGAAAAAGTTCAACATTTATGTTCGCTCGATATTTCATGAAATAATAAGAAAGTACGTTTTATCTATTTCTAATCACACAAAGTTTCCTAAAAAAAAAAAGCAATTCTAGTACACAAGATTTAAAAAATTATTCCTTTATATTGTATATGATTATTCTTTAGCTACATTTTATATAGCGTTTTTTCATTTGCATATTTCTAAAGTCAAATACTATTATTTATATTTGAAAAGCAATCTCTTATTCCATATTTCAAACCAACATGCAATTTCAAGACAGTGTTATTATTATTTCTTTCTATTTCTACAGTGAAACATTCTAAAGTATCGTATTAGCATCATAATTTTTAAACACTAGGAGATTTTGTCTATATTTTATATGAAAAGTTTTTCTTATTCAAAAAGCTGCCGTCATTCATCGTAATAATATACGATATTTACATCTGATTTATCACAAATGTGATTTAGGTTTTTTAAAATTTTAGACGTGTACCCTTTTTCCCCCTGGTATGAGGGACCTGTTATAATGCATGTAAATGAATGTTCAAATTACATTTTTTAATAATTTAGTGTTTCAAATAAAAAGGTTCGTAATTAGATAAATAAATTTTCTGTAATAAAGTTCCCTAAGTTATTTTGTTCTTCATGAAAAAATTTCATGAATCTTATAAAAATTGCATAAGTTATTTAATTTCGATGTTCGCCAAATTGAATGCATGGACAAATCATTTACACAATGAATGCAGGAATCATATATTCAATAACAATTTTATCCGTTTAGTATAGATGTGTGTGGGCTTTTTTTGACATGGCAAGGTATGTGATTGTTTATAACTAAGAATACAATTATAAAATTATTCAATTTTCAATGTAGAATAATAGAATGAATTAATAATTAAACTTTATTACTACTTCATACAAAGTATGGGTTATAATTTATTATCTAAGTTGAATTAAATACATAATACTTAACTTCCTATCAATTTATTTATATAATATTGATCGTATTAGTATCATAATTTTTAAACACTAGGAGGCTTTGTCTATATTTCATATGAAAAGTTTTTCTTATTCAAAAAGCTGTCCGTCATTCATCGTAATAATATACGATATTTTCAACTGATTTATCACGCATGGGATTTAGGTCTTTTAAAAATTTATACGTGTACGCTTTTTTCCCCTAGTATGAGAGACCTGTTATAATGCATGTAAATGAATGTTCAAATTACATTTTTTAAATAATTTAGTGTTTCAAATAAGAAGGTTTGTAATCAGAAGAATAAATTTTCTGTAATAAATTTCTCTAAGTTATTTTGTTCTTCATGAAAAAATTTCATGAATCTTATAAAAATTGCATAAGTTATTTAATTTCGATGTTCGCCAAATTGAATGCATGGACAAATCATTTACACAATGAATGCAGGAATCACATATTCAATAAATTATTTTTATTCATATAATTCCTAATAAGTATTCTCTGATCTTTGTTCGTAATTACTTCTGTAAAGATTTGACATTTTTTTAATAATTTAGTGTTTCAAATAAAACGGTTTGTAATTAGATAAATAAATTTTTTGTAATAAAGTTCCCTAAGTTATTTTGTTCTTCATGAAAAAATTTTATGAATCTTATAAAAATTGTATAAGTTATTTAATTTCGATGTTCACCAAATTGAATGCTTGGACAAATCATTTATACAATGAATGCAGGAATCATATATTCAATAAATTATTTTTATTCATATAATACCTAATAAGTATTCTCTGATTCTTAATTACATCTGTGAATATTTGACATTTTTTTAATAATTTTTCATGAATCTTATAAAAATTGCATAAGTTATTTAATTTCGATGTTCACCAAATTGAATGCATGGACAAATCATTTATACAATGAATGCAGGAATCATATATTCAATAAATTATTTTTATTCATATAATACCTAATAAGTATTCTCTGATCTTTGTTCGTAATTACATCTGTAAAGATTTGATTGAATAACAGTTTCTATTGATTGGTTTATCGGTTTGGCCAATATAAATGATTAAAGCAATATGAAATGCAACAATTTCATTTTGGAGGTCTAGGTACTATTGTATTGTATGTTTATAATTATCGAATATCTTTATTTCAGTTAGGGAGACCAGGAATTAATTTCGTCGGATGTAACTGTGTAATCCCGGTTGTTAAAAGAGAAAGTGAATTTAGTTTCATTTACATAGATGAAGTTTTAGAAATATTTTGATATTTCCAAATAAGAGAGAGAATAATTAAACTTTTGTTTTGATTATTTGAAGGAAAAATTTTTTTTCATTCCAGGTAAATGACATTTTTTTATCTACGCTTCAAATTGAAGTTTGTGGTATAAATAAAATTGAACAGAAAAAGAAAATATGAGATCTATAATAAAAAATTTCGCATTCTGCCCAATCAAAGAAATAGAATCTGCTTGATCTGATGAATTTCATGCATTTTATAGGAAAAGAGTTACTTAAGTTATTTTGTTCTACCATAAAAAAAATTTGTGAATTTTATATGACAAAAGTTCAATAAATTATTCAATCTCACCAAATTAAATATATAAACAAATCATTAGTAAACGGTATCCAGGAATCATAAATTCAATTAATTATTTAAATTCATATAATACCTAATAGGTTTTATGAAATTTCAGATTTTTGTTCGTAATTACATCTAAAAAGATTTGATTGAATAACAGTTTTGATTGATAAGTTTATCAGTTTGGCCAATATAAATGATTAAAGCAATATGAAACGCATCAATTACATTTTGGAGGACTAGGGACTATTTTATTGTATGTTTATAATTATCGGATATCTTTATTTCAGTTAGGGAAACCAGAAATTAATTTCGTTGGTTGGGTAATCCCGGTTGTTGAAAGAGAAAGTGAATTTAGTTTCATTTACATAGATGAAGTTTTAGAAATATTTTGATATTTCCAACTAAGAGAGAGAATAATTAAACTTTTGTTTTGATTATTTAAAGGAAAAATATTTTTTCATTCTAGGTAAATGACATTTTTTTTTATCTACGCTTCAAATTGAAGTTTGTGGTATACATAAAATTAAACAGAAAAAGAAGATATGAGATCTATAATAAAAAATTTCCCATTCTGCCCAATCAAAGAAATAAAATCTGCTTGATCTGATGAATTTCATGCATTTTATAGGAAAAGAGTTACTTAAGTTATTTTGTTCTTCCATAAAAAAAATTTGTGAATCTTATATGACAAAAGTTCAATAAATTATTTAATCTCACCAAATTGAATATATGTACAAATCATTAGTAAAAGGTATCCTGGAATCATAAACTCAATTAATTATTTATATTCATATAATTAACTAATAGGTTTTATGAAATTTCAGATTTTTGTTCGTAATTACATCTAAAAAGATTTGATTGGACTTAGAACTGTGTGAAATTTATTATAATAAATAAGAGTTTGATATTTGACAATCCTTATATGCTCGTAAGTAATATCATAAGGTATGAATTCACACGGCTCCCTAGATTTTGTAAAGAAATATCAGCTGCTCACCCCCGTCGAATAACTTATCTAATGCCAGCGACGTGTTTCTATGAAATCATACGATTTTGTGAAGAAATACGAATTTTGGTCTGAATTTGTGAAGAAATATTCAATTCCCACGGTCCCTATCAATCGTTAGTTAATACACCCCTGACTAACACCTGCCCTAACAAAAGACTTGCCCTAACAATAGGAACACCTGGTATAACAATAGATCTGCACACCTGTCATGTATAACAATAGACCTGGTATAACAATAGACTGCACACCTGGCATAACAATAGACCTGCCATGATTTATGACCTTGAGCTGTCTTGTATAACAAAAGCCATGATTTACGACTTCCTGGAACTGTCATCATCAATCAAATTTAATGGCTTTGGGTGCATGACTTCTACTAACACC
This sequence comes from Cynegetis impunctata, assembly GCA_030704885.1. Taxonomy (NCBI): domain Eukaryota; kingdom Metazoa; phylum Arthropoda; class Insecta; order Coleoptera; family Coccinellidae; genus Cynegetis; species Cynegetis impunctata. The sequence continues at coordinate 45,702 of JARQZK010002209.1, read as the reverse complement.
AGTACGTTCATCTCTATGAATTTTTGATTCGTAGTTTTTAATCGATTTTCCAATGCTATTATTGGTTTTATATGAAATTTTGAAATTTTGTTTTTGAAAAAACAATTTTAGGTTTTCGGAATTTTTGCCTAAGTATGTTAAACTGTTAAATACTGTTATTTTTTCGGATATAAGTGGGTAAATTTCTGAAATTGCCATTTTGTATTTTTTCCTCTGAATGAGGCTGTCAATCATATATATCATATTAGGTAAATAATCATTATTTACTGCCATTTGTTCAATTATATGCAATTCCTTATGAAAATTAGCTTCGGACAATGGAATTTTGAAAAGTCTATGAATCATACTATGATAAGCCGCTAATTTATGTGAAAAAGGGTTTTGTGGTGTGTTATGAATTGTAATATCTGTATGAAATGGTTAATGAAAAATTGAAAATTCGTGTTTGTTGCTTTTTCTGGTAATAGTTAAATCAAAGTAATCAATAGAATTATTCATTTCAGTTCCTAGAGAAAATTTAATACGAGGGTGTATAGAATTAATATACCAGAAAAGGCAACAAACACGAATTTTCAATTTTTCATAAACCATCTCATACAGATATTACAATTCATAACACAATTCATACACCCTTTTTCACATAAATTAGTGGCTTATCATAGTATGATTAAAAGATTTTTCAAAATTTCGTTGTCCGAAGCTAATTTTCATAAGGAATTGCATATAATTAAACAAATATCAGTAAATAATGGATATTCACCTAATATGATTGACAGCCTCATTCAGAGGAAAAAATACAAAATAGCAATTTCAGAAATTTAACCACTTATATCCGAAAAAAGTACAGTATTTTGCAGTTTAAGATACTTGGGCAAAACTTCCGAAAACCTGAAATTTTTTTTTCAAAAACAAAATTTCAAAATTTCATATAAAACCAATAATAGCATTGGAAAATTGATTAAAAACAACAAACCAAAAATTCATAGAGATGAACGTACTGGTGTTTATAAACTCGACTGTAACGATTGTGAAAAATTCTATATAGGACGTACAATTAGAAATTTCAAAACTCGAATACACGAACACCAACGTAGCTATATTAAGCAGAAAACTGATTCTAATTATGCGTGCCATCTTATTCAAGAAAACCATACCTTCAATCACAATTATTATATATTACAATTTGAAAATAGTCTCCATATAAACAACTTTTAGGAATTCCTAAACATCAGTAAATATAAAAATTCCGGAAATTTAGTTAACGACCAGATTGAAGTAAACCCTTCTCTTCTCCTTAATCTGTTCAATGTAGGTACCTACTAATAGCTCTGAATGAATTACTTATTGTTATTTAGTTTCTTTAGGAACCCCTCTGTTATATTCAATTTTCGTATAAATAGATTGTTTTGTAATACCATAGTTTAGAACGAGATGAACTCAATGTTATGACGAAACGCGTTTACTCTAAAGATTTTTATTTCAAACCTGTGAAAAGTTAGTTTTTTTTTATTTTTAATTTTTTTTTTATTTCTTTATGAAGTTATATATATATATATATATATATATATATATATATATATATATATATATATATATATATATATATATATATATATATATATATATATATATATATATATATATATATATATATATATATATATATATATATATATATATATATATATATATATATATATATATATATATATATATATATATATATATATATATATATATATATATATATATATATATATATATATATATATATATATATATATATATATATATAAATATATATATATATATATATATATATATATATATATATATATATATATATATATATATATATATATATATATATATATATATATATATATATATATATATATATATATATATATATATATATATATATATATATATATATATATATATATATATATATATATATATATATATATATATATATATATATATATTTATATGTATAAATATATACAGGGTGTCCCACCAGGAACTGCATCGATGGATATATGGAAAACTAAACATGGGAAATATCTGAAAATTTGGCTGTGTACTAATGTCGATGGGGGACATCCCGCTAAAATATTTTCAAAGTGATGGCACTTCCGGTTATACCGGAAGTAGGTATCAGCTTGCTTATTTCAAATGGGACACTCTGTATATTATTACATTTTTGGATTCTTCACAAAATTCAAGATAGATTTTATATATAATGTCCTATACCTATCTTCAACTGTTTCGGAAATATTTGAATTTATTCTTCAAAAATTACGTATGCTGTTCGAGTAATAATCATATTTTTCTTCAAAAAAAACGGTATTACTGCCCAATAAAGATTAATTTCCTAATAGAGGTGGTTCTGTTTCAGCGTAAGATGAATAGTATTTTGACATTTAATATACAGGGTGCTCAGGAAAGTATTACTAAAATGGATGTTGAAAAACTACAAAAACTCCATTTTTTCAAACGGATACCTACAACTTTTATTATTTTATTCGATTCAGTATCAAAAATAGGGGCTACTTTGTATAAGGTCGCCTATCTCTAAATGTTATAGTTTTCGAAATATTTGCAAATTAATGGTTTCTGGTTAAAAAAAATGATTTCCTGAAATTTTGTAATAGTAGGCGTGTGATGCCATATTTGTTCTCAGCCACTTTACCATGGAAACAAATTCCAAAGAGATGTCATTATTCGAAAAATTATTATATATAGTAACACAATCATGCCAAGTCGTTTGAATTATACAAACGAAGATTACCTGAATTTGTTTATTATTTATGGAGAGTGTAATAAAGTGATAACAAGATCATGTGATATTTTTGCTGCTCGGTATCCGCAAAAAACCAAGCCATCACCAAATAGGTACCGTTAAAAATATAATACAAAATTTTATATATGTTGGATCTGTCAAAAGCAAACCGCAGAAAATTAAACCATACCTATTTGGTGATGGCTTGGTTTTTTGCGGATACCGAGCAGCAAAAATATCACATTGTTATCACTTTATTACACTCTCCATAAATAATGAACAAATTGAGGTAATCTTCGTTTGTATAATTAAAACGACTTGGAATGATTTTGTTACTATAAAGAATAATTTTTCGAATAATGACATCTCTTTGGAATTTGTTTCCATGGTAACCTGGCCGAGAACAAATATGGCATCACACGCCTACTATTACAAAATTTCAGGAAATCATATTTTTTTAACCAGAAACCATTAATTTGCAAATATTCCGAAAACTATAACATTTAGGAATAGGCGACCTCATACAAAGTAGCCCTTATTTTTGATACTGAATAGAATAAAATAATAAAAGTTGTAGGTATTCATTTGAAAAAATGGACTTTTTGTAGGTTTTCAACATCCATTTTTGTAATACTTTCCTGAGCACCCTGTATATTAAATGTCAAAATACTATTCATCTTACGCTGAAACAGAACCACCTATATTAGGAAATTTATCTTTATTGGGCAGTAATACCGTTTTTTTTGAAGGAAAATATGATTATTACTCGATCTGCATACGTAATTTTTGACAAATAAATTCAAATATTTCCAAAACAGTTAAAGATAGGTATAGGACATTATATATAAAATCTATCTAGAATTTTGTGAAGAATCCAAAAATGTAATAATATACAGGATATCTCATTTGAAATAAGCAAGCTGATACCTACTTCCGGTATAACCGAAAGTGCCATCACCTTGAAAATATTTTAGCCGGATGTCCCTCATCGACATTAGTATACAGCCAAATTTTAAAATATTTCATATGTTTAGTTTTCCATATATCCATCGATGCAGTTCCTGGTGGGACACCCTGTATATATATATATATATATATATATATATATATATATATATATATATATATATATATATATATATATATATATATATATATATATATATATATATATATATATATATATATATATATATATATATATATATATATATATATATATATATATATATATATATAAATATATATATATATATATATATGACATCACCTTTCGTGCATTATCGAAAGTAAAACTAAAATAAAAATTATTTTTAGGATTCATATTCTTAAATTCTTCCAAAACAATCAATTCTCAATATTGTTTACATATAATTCCGATGGATTCATTCATTTGTTTGGTTTAATGCACAACATGTAGATTACCAATTAAAAAATAGCTATTTATGATATTATTGTTGAAAGTGATACTTCATTTTGTGAGTGGAGAAGTACTCCACGAATAAAATAAATTCAATTTTAACACAATATGGTAAGTTGTGGGTTGTGGTAACCATCGTAAATATTAAGTGACAGACAATGTCAGTCGATAAAAATACTTACTGAAATGAATAAGTACTAATTACTAATAGACATTGAAGAAGCTGAAAAAAGAGGCACACTAGAAATGCTGCCAAAAAGTCGCGCCAGCAGTACGAAATTGCATAAGTATAATAATTTTCTCGCATAGTGTAGAAGGAAGAACATAAAAGAAAACTTCAGTGAAACTGTCTTTGAAAATGTTCGTCTATAAGGATTTTTCCCTTAACACTACGTGATAAAAAGATTCAAACACGATTGTTGAAAATATTTTTAACACTCTACCTCATAAACGTACTGGCTGGTGTACAAAAAAAAAGTTTACTTATACAGCCGGCAGGAAATTTTGGGTTTGAATCTAGAAAACTGATTGGCATTTACAATAACATATAATCGTTTCTATCTCAAACCTGAGAATGGAAGCTGTGCAAAAAATTCGGAAATATTTGGTAGTCACACTTACTTTGGAGTGAAAACCAAAAAAAAATTTAGAAGGATATATTCGCAAATCTCCATTTTGAATACACTCCACAGTGCTCTGACCAGGGATTTTCGTTTACGTTTAACTTGTTGCATCCATACATGTTCCAACTTTTGGCCTAAATTATGAGATTTGTAAACTTTTAAAGGTTTGTAAAGGTCATCTTCTGTCAAATCCCTTTTACCACCTTTAATGAACAGGGGAAGAGTCCAGCTAAAAGGTTCATAACTCTACAGTAATAGCGTTCAAGTAAAAAAAGAAATAGCGTTTTAATGAGAAATAATTTCTAATACTTACAAATAGAACAAACAAGACACAAATGATGCAGTTTCCCTTGGATTTGGGTTTTTATCATCTACAGTTTTTCCATCCATCTTTCAACATGAATGAATTCACTGAAATAACATTAATACATTAATAGAAATAATTTTTTTTTCATTTATTAGACATATAAAATTCGAAGAATAAACTGTTCCTATTTCAACATACTTTCACTCATAAGAATTCATAATCCTCAATTTGAAAATATAAAAATTATTTTCTGAAGTATTAATTCGTGTGACATTCTAAAATCAAATTGACTGATATATTCAAACATGAATGATAGATGAACGTGATGATATTCTTCTTTTGTTCAATAATAACATTCTATGGTTCAGCATAAGTTATTTTATATTTCCTCAAAACACTTTTTATACGATGATATCAGTTTTCATTGCCGTCTCCGTTTCAGTCTGAATGAGAGTTCCTCCTGTGTGCGAAAAATTGATGAGAAAACTGCAACCGAGAGGGAGTAAATACTGACGAGATGGCCAGAAGTATTTGTTTTATTTCAGTGAACACTCCGGAATTAACAAAAAGGGTATTTGCTTGGCATTTTTATATTCACACAAATATAAAGATGTATTATATATATATATATATATTTATTCGAATTATTGTTGCCTGTGATCTATTTTTAATCTCTTGATAATTATTAGCAATAACAGGCTGGTTGAATCTTAAAAAACTCGATTTTATTAATTGACGTTTCACTATGATATTCGTAATTGAAATTTCTTTGACATTTATTAATTTGAAAAAAATTTGAAAACATTAAGGTTGCTTTGTCTAGCTAATTATTTATTATACGAGTATGCTATTCAGTCTAATATTAACATTCAAAATTGTTATTATTAGATGTTAAGGGAAACCAAAGAAACTTTTACCTACGTAATGTTTGAAAATAAAAATAATAGGGTACTATTTATCTAACAACAAAGAAATTAGTCATGGGAAAACATTGAAGATGTGGAGTAGAATTATGGTATAGCACGTTTATATGGAAGCAGCCGTTGACACGTGTTTCGGACTCTTTGGTCCTCATCAGAACGGCGTAGCCAAGCATTGGATTGAAAATTTGAAGATGAAAATAGTACAACAAACAAAATCCTCTGATACGGAAGACAATCAATCACACAATTGTGGTTTATTGTTCGAACTCTCCGGTATGGGAGATTTGGTCAAACTTTGCCACGGAGGCGATCAATGCTATCCGCGAGAACTAAGAACGAGTAAATAAACAATAACAAAGAAATTAGTCGCGGGAAAATATCAAATAGGTAGAGCAAAATTATCGGTATAGTTCGTTTATATGGAAGTAGCCGTTTTTAATGTTAAATTTTTTTATTTATTTAGAATTTCAAATCTTTTAAAAAAGCATACTTACAGTTTAAAAACAATGTATGAAACTCTCAGCTTAAGTTTGGGATCATTGCTATATTTTCAGCTTGCAATATTTAATTATTTATTCGAATTATTGTTGCCTGTGATCTATTTTTAATCTCTTGATAATTATTAGCAATAACAGGCTGGTTGAATCTTAAAAAACTCGATTTTATTAATTGACGTTTCACTATGATATTCGTAATTGAAATTTCTTTGACATTTATTAATTTGAAAAAAATTTGAAAACATTAAGGTTGCTTTGTCTAGCTAATTATTTATTATACGAGTATGCTATTCAGTCTAATATTAACATTCAAAATTGTTATTATTAGATGTTAAGGGAAACCAAAGAAACTTTTACCTACGTAATGTTTGAAAATAAAAATAATAGGGTACTATTTATCTAACAACAAAGAAATTAGTCATATCAGAGGATTTTGTTTGTTGTACTATTTTCATCTTCAAATTTTCAATCCAATGCTTGGCTACGCCGTTCTGATGAGGACCAAAGAGTCCGAAACACGTGTCAACGGCTGCTTCCATATAAACGTGCTATACCATAATTCTACTCCACATCTTCAATGTTTTCCCATGACTAATTTCTTTGTTGTTAGATAAATAGTACCCTATTATTTTTATTTTCAAACATTACGTAGGTAAAAGTTTCTTTGGTTTCCCTTAACATCTAATAATAACAATTTTGAATGTTAATATTAGACTGAATAGCATACTCGTATAATAAATAATTAGCTAGACAAAGCAACCTTAATGTTTTCAAATTTTTTTCAAATTAATAAATGTCAAAGAAATTTCAATTACGAATATCATAGTGAAACGTCAATTAATAAAATCGAGTTTTTTAAGATTCAACCAGCCTGTTATTGCTAATAATTATCAAGAGATTAAAAATAGATCACAGGCAACAATAATTCGAATAAATAATTAAATATTGCAAGCTGAAAATATAGCAATGATCCCAAACTTAAGCTGAGAGTTTCATACATTGTTTTTAAACTGTAAGTATGCTTTTTTGAAAGATTTGAAATTCTAAATAAATAAAAAAAATTTTCATTAAAAACGGCTACTTTCATATAAACGAACTATACCGATAATTTTGCTCTACCTATTTGATATTTTCCCGCGACTAATTTCTTTGTTATTGTTTATTTACTCGTTCTTAGTTCTCGCGGATAGCATTGATCGCCTCCGTGGCAAAGTTTGACCAAATCTCCTTTACCGGAGAGTTCGAACAATAAACCACAATTGTGTGATTGATTGTCTTCCGTATCAGAGGATTTTGTTTGTTGTACTATTTTCATCTTCAAATTTTCAATCCAATGCTTGGCTACGCCGTTCTGATGAGGACCAAAGAGTCCGAAACACGTGTCAACGGCTGCTTCCATATAAACGTGCTATACCATAATTCTACTCCACATCTTCAATGTTTTCCCATGACTAATTTCTTTGTTGTTAGATAAATAGTACCCTATTATTTTTATTTTCAAACATTACGTAGGTAAAAGTTTCTTTGGTTTCCCTTAACATCTAATAATAACAATTTTGAATGTTAATATTAGACTGAATAGCATACTCGTATAATAAATAATTAGCTAGACAAAGCAACCTTAATGTTTTCAAATTTTTTTCAAATTAATAAATGTCAAAGAAATTTCAATTACGAATATCATAGTGAAACGTCAATTAATAAAATCGAGTTTTTTAAGATTCAACCAGCCTGTTATTGCTAATAATTATCAAGAGATTAAAAATAGATCACAGGCAACAATAATTCGAATAAATAATTAAATATTGCAAGCTGAAAATATAGCAATGATCCCAAACTTAAGCTGAGAGTTTCATACATTGTTTTTAAACTGTAAGTATGCTTTTTTAAAAGATTTGAAATTCTAAATAAATAAAAAAAATTTTCATTAAAAACGGCTACTTCCATATAAACGAACTATACCGATAATTTTGCTCTACCTATTTGATATTTTCCCGCGACTAATTTCTTTGTTATTGTTTATTTACTCGTTCTTAGTTCTCGCGGATAGCATTGATCGCCTCCGTGGCAAAGTTTGACCAAATCTCCCATACCGGAGAGTTCGAACAATAAACCACAATTGTGTGATTGATTGTCTTCCGTATCAGAGGATTTTGTTTGTTGTACTATTTTCATCTTCAAATTTTCAATCCAATGCTTGGCTACGCCGTTCTGATGAGGACCAAAGAGTCCGAAACACGTGTCAACGGCTGCTTCCATATAAACGTGCTATACCATAATTCTACTCCACATCTTCAATGTTTTCCCATGACTAATTTCTTTGTTGTTAGATAAATAGTACCCTATTATTTTTATTTTCAAACATAACGTAGGTAAAAGTTTCTTTGGTTTCCCTTAACATCTAATAATAACAATTTTGAATGTTAATATTAGACTGAATAGCATACTCGTATAATAAATAATTAGCTAGACAAAGCAACCTTAATGTTTTCAAATTTTTTTCAAATTAATAAATGTCAAAGAAATTTCAATTACGAATATCATAGTGAAACGTCAATTAATAAAATCGAGTTTTTTAAGATTCAACCAGCCTGTTATTGCTAATAATTATCAAGAGATTAAAAATAGATCACAGGCAACAATAATTCGAATAAATAATTAAATATTGCAAGCTGAAAATATAGCAATGATCCCAAACTTAAGCTGAGAGTTTCATACATTGTTTTTAAACTGTAAGTATGCTTTTTTAAAAGATTTGAAATTCTAAATAAATAAAAAAATTTTTCATTAAAAACGGCTACTTCCATATAAACGAACTATACCGATAATTTTGCTCTACCTATTTGATATTTTCCCGCGACTAATTTCTTTGTTATTGTTTATTTACTCGTTCTTAGTTCTCGCGGATAGCATTGATCGCCTCCGTGGCAAAGTTTGACCAAATCTCCCATACCGGAGAGTTCGAACAATAAACCACAATTGTGTGATTGATTGTCTTCCGTATCAGAGGATTTTGTTTGTTGTACTATTTTCATCTTCAAATTTTCAATCCAATGCTTGGCTACGCCGTTCTGATGAGGACCAAAGAGTCCGAAACACTTGTCAACGGCTGCTTCCATATAAACGTGCTATACCATAATTCTACTCCACATCTTCAATGTTTTCCCATGACTAATTTCTTTGTTGTTAGATAAATAGTACCCTATTATTTTTATTTTCAAACATTACGTAGGTAAAAGTTTCTTTGGTTTCCCTTAACATCTAACAATAACAATTTTGAATGTTAATATTAGACTGAATAGCATACTCGTATAATAAATAATTAGCTAGACAAAGCAACCTTAATGTTTTCAAATTTTTTTCAAATTAATAAATGTCAAAGAAATTTCAATTACGAATATCATAGTGAAACGTCAATTAATAAAATCGAGTTTTTTAAGATTCAACCAGCCTGTTATTGCTAATAATTATCAAGAGATTATATATATATATATATATATATATATATATATATATATATATATATATATATATATATATATATATATATATATATATATATATATATATATATATATATATATATATATATATATATATATATATATGCTTTTGACATACACTATCCAAAACACAAACTAAGTTTAAGTGAAAAACATCCGTCATATAATTGTATTAGAATTTATAATAAATTACCAAATAGTTATAAAATGATAAATAATTTTAGTTTATTCAAAAGAAAAATTTAAAAAATGCTGATAGATTTGGAACCATACTCATTGTCTGAGTACTTTAACAGTAAGTTTGATGTCATGTTATAGAGATATTGATTAAATTGGGAAAGAAAATTGTGAAGTCCCAAATATTTGTGACACTATTTCATTCTATGTAGCATGTTGCATATTCTGAAATGAAGATATTTATTATTATTATTATTATTATCATTATATATATATATGTATATTGTGACGGTAAAATTTTCCGAGTCTATTATAGTTAGCAATTTTCGTGTCTTTGTAAGTAAATAAACCCTTACACATTGAGAGGAAGATATTGCATCTGGCAAATTCAATCATTTTCCCTTTACCTTTGCTTGTGAACACTTCACAGTTAGTGAGATTAGATACCGAAGGCGAAATTGCATTTTTCAGTTTTTTGATTGTGGATGTGCCATGCTATGTAAGTAAATGCAAGTACATAAGTTTTCTGGCCACGCAATGATGCAAAAAATACTTCATTCACAATTCAATAGAGGATATTCGAACATCCACTTCAGTTTGTTCTTCAGTACTTCAGATTTTTTCCATTTCAACCTGAAGTTTGATTTCAACTCAAAAATTTGATTGGACAGTCAACAGCCTGTCGATTGATAAGAGGTTGCCTTTTTGCCATAATTTTTCTTAAACTTACTTGAAGTCAAGGTAAGTCGATTTATTCCTTCAATTTGACGCTGAATGCAGAAGCCTACGTTGCCAAGTGTATCCGCATTCCTGTTATCTTAGGACCACTTGAAAAATCTTAGTTGCCTCATCCCGGAGGAAGTGGGTAACTTAATTCAAATATAATATTTTTTTGTTTATATCAACTTTCAAAAAATAGAAATTATTTTTGTTAGTAATTAAATTATACTATGTGAGGGGAACGTAGCGCTACGCTTCTGTAATTAATTATTTTACTTATTCTACTGTTAACTATTACTATATAATTATTATTCTTTTCTTCCTTAACTAGCTATTTATAATTGTATCCTGTATTCACCTGCTTCGAAGTTCTGTATTATAAGTCTAAGGTTTCGACTTGTTTCATTTTTCGTATTTCAATGAACTTATTAAGAACTATTTCGCATTTCTCATTACTTGAATGCAGTTATAAAAATTACGTGGCGCCCTTAGGTCCCACCACCTAGTGCCTCCGACGAAAAGCAAGCCGACGGCCCCTTTTAGGTATACATATTTGACGCTGGCAACGTGGGGCTGATAAAATTCGATTCAGGTGCATCGTTTTCATTATCTCTAGTTAGGTTATCCCAAAACTTTTTTTTACGTTTCAAGATATAAGAAATATTGTTTAGTAGATTTAGAACCCTTTCAGACTTGGATACTGTATCCGAGATACGCGTATCCCAGATACAGAAAATACATGCGTTTATATGTACGTTTCGTTTTCACACTGCATTCAGCACAGCATACCGTATCGCGATACTAAATTTCTGAATCTCGCTCATTCAGCCGCCGGCGACAGTATCCGAATCCGGGATACCGAATTATCATTGTGGCTTATGGACCTGATCAGACTTGCATACTTTTGCGATTCAAAAAGCACAATAGCATAGGTGTACAATATTTTTATTACTTATTAGTAGAAGTGAAGTGGAATAAAACGGTTTTTCGATTGTACCATTGAGAATAAAGTTTTTGATAACGAATATTATGAAGTTCTTCAAAAGATTCTATGGACGTTCGATAATAATAAAAAAACTTTGTTCGATCTTGTAGTAATTCTTGGTGAAGAAGGTTATAAATTCCTTTAGTTTCCCTTAATTCTATTATAGGATGAACCCACATAGTTCTTCTCCTTTCAATTTTTTTCTTTTTGTTTATAATATACCACAGCATAGCGCACTCTCCAATGTCCATTTCATAAAAAGCACCGTACAGCACTGATATTGTACTGATCAAATTTATTTCCAAAACTATATTCTAACAAAAGTATCTTGACTGTATCTGGCCTAAATTATGTATCTCGGATACAGTATCCTAGTCTGAAAGGGCTCTTAGATTAGGCATATTCACTATTGATTTGAATATTTATAGGCGGAATTATTATTTGATTTTATTATGGAACAAATGAAACCAGTTTTTCTGTTGACAGAAGAGTTGAATTATGAGTTGCGTATACGAGGTATATTTACTTGTAAGGACACTGCACAGAAACGGAAATTTTCAACGCGTTCATTAACGAAGGAAATAATAAAACCTGTAGATTTACATGATCCTCAATTCGATTTTGATTTGGAGGTTAATGCGATTAATAAAACCTCAGAGTCTATAACACCTCTGATTTTAGAGTTTGAAGGTCCTTCATCTGATTCTACTTTTGAGCGTATTTCCTCTCGGTTAATTCATGTAACAGGGAGAATACAACGCATTCAACTTCCTGAAGGCAGAGAAAATGAAGCAGTTACTTTCAAAAATGAATCGTATGTAACTAGTTCAGAATTAGAATCCGATGTTCATTTGAAAGTGACTTCTGACAATTCCGAGAATCCTCAACCTTTAGAAACTCAATCACCAACGAAAGTTCAAATCTTAAATACACCCGTTAGCGTGAAACCACCTTCAATTTATAAATGGGGAGTTCAATTCGACGGGGATATCGAAAAGAATAGTTAAAATTCATTCATTGAAAGAGTAGACGAATTACGTCAAGCTGGGCATGTATCAAAGTACGAGCTTTTTGAATCGGCTATTGATTTGATTACTGGTCCCACACTTTTATGGCTTAGATCAATCAGATCCTCTGTTGAAGATTGGGATGCTTTAATACTTTTATTGAAAAAATACTTTCTTCCATCAAATTATGACGAACTCGCATGTAGTGCGTCTCGTAAACAAGGTAAACAAGAAAGGGTTACAATTTCTATTGCTGTCATGAATAATTTATTTTCACGTTTAAGTAGAGCTGCGTGTGAGAAGACTAAGATGAAAACTGTTTGACAAAATCGTTTACCACACTATGTCAATCATTTAGCATTATGTGATATAAATACGGTATCTGAATTATCTACCCTAGCGAACAAACTGGAGGAAAACTTTATTTTCCAAAAGAAAGATCAATTCATACCTCAAGTCAATTCAGTTCCTGTTGAGCCTGAACTTTGTTATTTACAATCAATGAATGGCAATAATTCAAAAACTAATTTGTAACAAAAAGACTAAACCTCAGGGGCTTCAATTATATTTCTCTGTTTTCCCTCAACAATAAAACAACGAGATAAAATAATAAATATATTAACGATCAGCTTACATTCAACATTAATAAAAATTACGTGACCTTTAATTTATATATATATATATATATATATATATATATATATATATATATATATATATATATATATATATATATATATATATATATATATATATATATATATATATATATATATATATATATATATATATATATATATGGTGTCCCTCGGGTAGTAGTTTGGCTCGGAATTCTTTGTGCTATAAATTAGTCCAGCTTGATGCTCCAAGAAGCGCACCAGGTGCTGAATCTTTTCTCTTTGAAGTGGTTTATCTCTCCCTCAAATCTCGTCTTCTTGTCGGCGTGGGTCTCCAATCATCTACGTCCTATTTGTCTCCTCCAAACTAAAGAATCGGACATCATGATCCCAAGATAGGCAATCCAAAAATAGGCAATCCAAAATAAAGTTCCCAAATAAGGATCCGAACTAAGGCTCCAGAATAAGACTTCGAAAATTATACTTCAAAATAAGGAATCCAAAATGTGCTCCAAAATGTAGCTCCCAAATAAGGAGGACTGAAAGAGGTTCAATTGTGTAAGCCACGTGTTCGAACGAACGTAATTCTCAACTCTAGGATTTCTACCTGGGTCACGTAATTACAAAAATTACTAAAATGGATCATTTTCTTGAAGAGAAATTGGAAGTTAACTCACAAACAAAATTTGAATTTATAAAATTCGCTACAAAATAAATTTTTCGTTAAACTTCCCAAAATTTCATTCTACTATTAATCCAAAATACAAACTGCTGAAGTTAAAAATCCATTAAATTATCCCAGAAAATTCCGGAGTCGAGAATTCGTTGTAAAAGAAATATTCAGAAAATTAAACACCCGAAAGCATATGAGGAAACAAATTAGAGCATCAAAATCACCTGTAAAATGGAACAAAAAATATGCGAAAGAATATCATAAAAACTATAAAATAATTTCAGGTTGTAGTGAAGTATTAAAACTGGATAATGGCGGCATCTGAAATCATGAAATAATTACTTACCGTGATATGTCCTCCTTTTCACAAAAACTTTACAAGAAGTTAAAAATTAAAACTACCAGAATATTGGTAAATCAAAAATCTCTAAATAACTCAATTACTTTAAAAGTTTGATTCGAAATTTTATAGCACAATGTCGTCCTAATGGTCACATCTTAATTTATATAGTTTATTGTCAAGCTGTAATTAATTGGGAGGGTTGCGGAGTCTGCGCTTCTAAGTTGGTACATACGAAATCTATAATATCCGCTGATTTTAGATCGGAACGAATTACGTGAATCTCGAATTGAAACTAGTTGACTACGATTATGTGTAATTCACTTGACTTTTATAGATTAATAATTCAGAGCGTGTTTTCCGTAACAAATTCAGACTTTCAAAACAATAGAAAGAATTTTAAGAAAAAATATCATGACACAAAGTATTTCAACAACTCGATGCCTAAACCATCTAGTTCGAAAACTCATGAGTTAACTATGACTTGCTGGAATTGTAATGGGTCCAATCATAAATACAGTCATTGTACTAAGAAGCGAAACAAGTTCTGTTTCAAATGTGGTTCTACCGACGTTACAATATCTACATGTCTTAATTGCTCAAAAAATGGACAGTAGGGGTGCGAAATATCGGCCGTCGAACATTAAATGTTTCCAAATTCTTCGTGAAGGAAGAATGGGGTAATTGGTTGAGTAAGGTTAAGGAATTTTATGTCAGTTCTGTGGAAATTCGAGAAATTTTACATAAGAAACCAGAAGATAATCGACCATATATAAAGCTTAATATCTTTGATCGTGAAATTTGTGGCCCTTTGGATTCGGGAACGAATGTTTCAATTGTTGGTCAATCTGGTTTAGCAATTCTTGAAGTCATAAGAATTGAAATTCACAAATCTTCGGTCGATCATATATCGATAGCTGATAATTCCAAGACCAAAGTAACTGGTGTAGTAGACTTACCTATTTGTGTGGACTCGTTATGCGAGATAGTGAAATGTTTGGTTGTTCCAAGTATTACACACATTCTCTTCAGTAATAGTATTCGTACCACAGTACATGTGTGACATCTGACCACTGTGGATGGTGTGACGAATCATTTTTAGTTTCATTTGCGTTCGTGAATTACTTTTTGATTTAAATTCATAGTGTGAATAAATTACAACTTTTGAAAAGTGTAGTTAAATCTTATAATGCCTGGTGGCAAAGATCCCCCTGATGAAGGGGGAGGATCATTACCTAGGAACATTCTTAGTGAAACTTTCAAAGTGTTATTAGACGATGAAATGGACTATGAAGGCATCAATCCTTGTTTTGTTATTAATAATCAGAATCCGGTGAGTTCGCTCCAAATTAGTTTGAATAATACAGTCATTCATTCTCCTAATGAGAAAGAAAATCCCCGTTTAAATGTAAATTCTTCAACCGAGGAACACTCACGACCGATGCTGCAAACAACACCTGCTTCTAATCAGTCGACATCATCGACAAGCAAAAAATTATATAATTCAAATAAAAGTCAAACTTGTAAATATGATTTATTCGATTCTGGCCCCTTTATTGTCTATGTGGAAAGTACAGATAAAAACATTGGAAATTTCCACCCAATGGCCTTAGGAAAATTAATCTATAGAAATAACAATGTAATATCTAAAGACATTCTGGATATTGAGAGATCCGGGAAAAATAGGGTAAAAGTGAACTTTAGAACGGGAAAGAGTGCTAATGAGTTTGTATCATCAAATGTTTTAAAAGAAAGCAATTTAGTGGGTTACATCCCTCAGTATCTAACTAGAAGACAGGGAGTGATTAAACACATCGATACCGATATTACCGATGATGAATTGAAAAATTGTATAAGACCAATATTTGGTGATAGTTTCGTTGCACTAGAAATGAAAAGGTTGAATAGGCGTATTATGAAAGAGGATAAATTGGTTGAATATCTGCCGTCCACGAGTATATTGATATCATTTAAGGGACAAAAATTACCAGAAAAGGTGGCGGTCTTTAATTGTATAAGAGATGTCAATCCTTATATTCAAAAAGTAGTCCAATGTTTGAAATGTTTTCAATATGGCCACTCGGCTGATTTATGTAGAAGTAAGGAACAACGATGTGTGACATGCGGAAGTTATCATGGGTCAGACAATTGTAATAGTAGTGTTGAACATTGTATCCATTGTAAAGGGAATCATAAATCGAATGATAGAAACTGTCCATCCTATAACAAACAAAAAAAAATTAAAGCTAAAATGGCCGAACGTAATATTTCATATAAAGAAGCCGTTAAATTAACTGAAAATAGTTATTCCGAAATTGTTGCTAATTCATCAAATAAATCTCTAAGTATAAATAATCGACTATCGATAATGAGAAATCAATTGAATTTTCCTGAAATCCAAAATAAGAAGCGCAGATTATCATCTTTCAAAGACTCTGATACTTGGAAAAAACATCAAGAAATTATCGCGAAACCTACTTACGATAGTGGCATTAGCTCATGTTTGAATTTGTCAAGCAATAATGAAAATTCTGTTGAAATGAATAATCTAGGTAATATTGATGGAAAAATTTCACTCTCTATGGTGGAATTAACGAATATAATAATTTTGATACTCAAAGATTTAAGTGGTTTTAATATTTCGCAGGAATCAGACAAAAGTACAATTGTTGATAAATTAAGTCAGATTATACCCCTTCTGCAATAGATCTCATTTTACCCAACCCAAATATAATGGATAATGAACTAAAATGTATGCAATGGAACTCTCACTCAATTATTTCTAACAAAGGTTGTTTGGAAATTTATTTATCTAACAATAATATCGATGTTTGCCTTTTATCGGAAACTTGGCTAAAACCTTCTATTTTCACGAAATTTACAGGATATAATATTATAAGAAAAGATAGACCTGGTGGTAAAGGAGGTGTTGCCATCTTATTGAGAAATACAATTCCTTTTCAACTTTATAACTTGGATCCACTTGGAGTTTTGGAACAGGTAGCTGTAACGATTAAACTACATTGTGGAAAATCAATTTTGATATGCTCTCTGTATAATCCCCCAAAGTCGAGAATTAACGAAAACATGTGGAATCAGTTCTTTCACTCTTTTAGAGAGCATAGGTTAGTTTTAATAGGAGGTGATTTTAATTTACATCATTCAGTTTGGGGCTCAGCATATGATAGCTTAACAGGTACTATGTTATTATCCTCATCAGATCGTCATAATTATTTTCTTTTAAACGATGGGTCTCCCACTAGACTCCAGTATAATAATTCAAATAAATCTGCCGTAGATATTACCTTCTGTTCTGAACCTCTGGTACCACTAAGTCATTGGTATGTTGAAGACGAGACTTTAGGTTCAGATCATTATGTAGTAAGATGTAACTTGGATGTTCGAATTAATAGAGCAGAATTATATACCTCTACACGCGTTTTTAATGCCAAAAAAGCAGATTGGCAAAAATATGGTGATGTTATGTGTCTACAATCAGAAAAATTAATACTAGAGAACTCTACTGATTATGATTCTTTCAAAAACAGTGTAATAAGTGCAGCAGAACATAGTATACCAAAATATAAAAGTAATTATAATCCTTCATTCAGCAAACAGTGGTGGAGCAAAGATTGTGAAATTGCCTTAAATAACAAAAAGCAAGCATACCAAGCTTATATTTTAACTTCTTCTTTAGATAACTATATTCGTTATAAGAATTGTGAAGCGCTGGCAAAACAGGTTATAAAAAAATCGAAAAAACATTCGTGGAGAAAATTTTGTTCCTCTCTAAACAAATCTACCCCTATAAGTATGATATGGAATAATATTGAAAAAATTAAAAACATACAAGTCCCTAATAATTGTATAGTTCAGGGTGAATGGTGCGAAGAATTTTTTAATAAACTAGCGCCTCCAGGGACTTTCAATGATCTAAAAGATTCATCATTTGGTCGATATAATGATTTTATGTGCAGACCCTTTCAATTGAATGAATTGATAAGATCGATTAAAACCAATTCTAATACAGCCCCTGGCTACGACAATATACAATATAGTATGATATTTAAATTGCCTTTACCGGCAAAAAAAATTTTATTGAGAATTTTCAATTCTATTCTGTTTTCTGGAAAATTCCCTGAGGATTGGTATACATATATAGTTGTGCCTATTCTCAAACCTAACAAAAACCCAACTAAAGAGGAATCATATCGCCCAATATCCCTTGGATCTTGTTTTCTTAAAACTTTTGAGAAAATGTTAAAAAATAGACTTGAATGGTGGTTGGAACATCACAATAAATTTCCATCTACACAATTTGGTTTCAGAAAAGGACGTAGCACAGTAAATAATATAAGCCAATTGGTAAATGACATATATATAACATTTTCTAATAACCAGGTACTATCATCATTATTTGCAGATATAATAGGGGCGTATGATAATATATCTTTAGATATTTTGAAGGATGAAATTATTCAGATTGAATTATCCCCGAACTTTGCTAATTTAGTTTTTAATCTATATTCAAATCGTAAAATATACTTAAGATTAGGCGGGATGTACTAGTAATGGTCTCCCTCAAGGGGTATCCTATCACCCATTTTATTTACTATTTACTATCACCGCTTGGAACATCATCTAAGAAATTCATCAATAAAAGTCTTGCAATACGCTGATGACATTACTATATATTCAATCAATCATTCATTAGACAGATGTCTAGCCGATCTGGAAGTAGCTATGACAACTTTTACTTCTTTTCTTACACACCATGGCCATTCTCTTTCTCCCTCTAAATCTTCAGTTTGCTCATTTACTAATAAACGCATCAACTTCCCAGATAATATAAGAATCGGTAACTATACTTCGAAGCATGAGAAATCTGTTAAATTTCTGGGTGTTATATTGGATAGGAAGCTTTTGTGGAAGGAGCACATAAACTATATCAAACTGAAAGCTGAAAAAGGACTGCATATTCTCAAATACGTTTGTCATACCAATTGGGGAGCAGATCAAAATATAGCAATGCTGTTTTATAAGTGTTTCATAAGGTCTATCATGGATTATGGCTGCATTTTCTATGGAAGCGCTGCAGATACAAATTTACTTTCATTAGATCTGTTGCAAAGGAAAGCTATAAGAGTATGTGTTGGACTTCTAAATAGTACCCCTTGTAATGTGATACTATCTGAAGCAGGAGAGATGCTTTTAAAATATAGGAGGCAACTGTTGGGAAATAAATTTATTTTGAAGTGTATATCTATCTCTGATTCTTCGTTGGTCAATATAAATAAACTTTATATCTTAACACTCACACATAAGTTTTGGATTGTTAAAAAGGATCCTTTGTTAATATCATGCTATAACTCTATCATGAAAGATTCTGAAGAAATATCAGTAAATGAGAACCTTCCCTTTTTTTCTGTGGATTTCGAGTTATTGAATATTATTCCCAGTGTATTAATTTCCACATACTCCTCTAATGTTCGAGAAGAATTCAATATTTTGGTCAATTCTCATTTCACAGATTACTATAGAATTTTTACCGATGCTTCTAAGTCTGTTGGATCAGCAGTAGGAGTAGCAATGTATGATGTGTATACATCGACTTCAGTCAGTGATACTCTGAAGGAGAATTTTTCTATCTTTTATGGGGAACTATTTGCCATTTCGTTGGTACTGGAATATATTGATTCGAATTTCATGGATAAAGCGAATCGTAAATTTATTATTATCTCAGACAGTCAAAGTGCGCTTTTGTCGTTGAAGAACATCACATACGATCAATCTTTTTCCTATATCCATAAAAAAAATATTTTGTTCATTACACAAATTAATCCAGAATGATTCACAGGTGAAATTTATGTGGGTTCAAGCTCATCAAGGTGTGTTAGGAAATGAGCTAGTAGACAAGGCAGCTAAAGCCGCTTGTAATAATCTTATCAGCAATACAAAATGTATTTACACAGATTTATTTCACAAATATAAGAATTCTATATTTAGGAAGTGGACATCTGAATTTCAATCAATTTCCAAAGGCAGCTTTTACAAGTCGATACAGCCATATCCGTTAATAAAAGTGTGGTACAAGGACATTCAATATGGCAGAGTATTCATAAGAATAATTAGCCGTCTCAGAAGTGGACATTGCCTCACTCCAGTATATCTCAGTAGAATTGGTCTGAAACAAGACCCTTTGTGCAATTGTGGTGAACTCGGTAATATAGATCATTTAGTCCTCTCTTGTAGCAATTACAGGCACGAATGTGAAAAACTCTTGCTAAATATACAGAAAACATTAAATTATAATCAACCTTTTAACGTCGCCTTCTTATTATCGCTCAATAGTATCGATGTCTATAGAATTTTAGTTGATCATATTCTTGCTGTTAAATTAAAAATTTGATTATGCAGTGTAGATCCTTAATCCCTTATGTCTATCCTCTTGTTATACCTACTCTCTCCGTGACTCATTTCTTGTTTGTGTATGAAGAATAAAATCGTCTCGATGAGTCCCTTGACGTTCTGTATCCTTGTTTATTACCTAGATAATCTTAAATTATTTTTTGTGTTCATCAGTTATATTAAGGAAATTTCCGGCTTTACATTATATAAAATTTTTTGTTTTCTGGTTTTTTTTTATCATTTATAAATATTGATACTCTATTATAAATAGGTTGGCTAATGACTCCCCGTCGAGGCCATATTTTAAAAAAAAAAAAAAAAAAAAAAAAAAAAAAAAAAAAAAGTATTACGCAAGCTTTTATATTTGGGAGTGATTTTTGTACTCAGTTTTCAATTCAACTAGATTTCGAAAAAGGTCAGTGGTTTGTTAGGAGTGGCGAAAATATGAAAAATTTACAAGTATTATCGGCGGAAATGACTTGCGATCTTTCCTGTGATGGAAATATCGGTATCCGTGCATCAAATAATTCTCAGAAATATATTGCGTCGTAGATAATATAATCTTTCAAAGAAATAGACGGAGAAAAGGGACTGGATAGAACATCAGAATCAGTCATGACTATTGAAACAGGTACAGCTGCACCAATTAAACAACGTCAGTATCCATTGTCTCCATTCCTGCAAGGAATTCTCAATGAACAAATAGATGAAATGCTGTCCCGAAAAATCGAACAGTGATTGGCGATCTCCTATATTGTTGGTTAAAAAATCTAACGGTAATTACAGATTCTGTTTCGATAGACGTAAATTGAATTCCGTCACGAAACATGATTCATATCCCTCGCCTAGACTAGAAAGAATATTATCAATGCTTCGTGAAGCTAAATTTCTCACTTCTATAGACTTAAAGAGTTCTTTTTGGCAGATACCGTTAGATGCTGCTTCGAAAGAAAAAACTGCCTTTGGAATTGAAGGACGAGGGTTATTTTATTTCAATGTTGTGCCTTTCGGATGTTGTAATTCTGCCCAAGTTCAACAGCGATTAATGGACGCTATATTCAGTCCAGAATTTGAGCCTAATTTATTTGTTTATTTAGATGATATCGTTGTAGTCACGAATTCCTTCTAGAAACATGTAGAAATTTTGAATAAAGTTAAACTCAAACTGACTGAAGCTAACTTAACTGTCAATTTCTCCAAATGTAAATTTTTTCGAGGGTCTTTGAAGTACTTAGGTCATATATTGGACAGTCAAGGACTTCGTACAGATCCTGACAAAATATCGGCCATGTTGAATTATCCTCGACAAATTATACCGAAATGAAACGATTTATTGGATTATGTTCTTGGTATAGAAGGTTTGTCAGAGACTTTTCAACTTTAATGTCTCCTTTAAGTAGTTTGCTCAAAGGAAAGAGAAAGAATCAGGCTATTTCTTGGCCCAAAGAAGCAGAAAACTCTTTCATCGAAATAAAGAATGCTTTGGTCTCAGCACCAGTTCTTTGTAGTCCGGATTATTCCAAGGAGTTTACAATATAATGTGATGCTTCTGATGTAAGATTGGGCATAGTTTTGACTCAAATTATATGATCAAGAACGTGTTATAACTTTTGGAAGTCGTTCGACAAAATCGGAAATGAATAGGTCTGTCACGAAGAGAGAGATATTAGGAATTCTCTTTAGTATAGAAAAATTTCGACCATATATTGAGGGAACCCATTTTTTCATTATTAGTGACCATATGGCTCTTAAATGGTTGAAGAACATGAAAGAATCTATGGGTAAATTAGCAAGATGGTTTCTCAAGCTTCAATCTTATAATTTCACCTTAATCCATCGTAAAGGAAAGCATAATATTGTTCCTGGCGCACTTTCTCTAATTCCTTCGTTGGAAGTCGATGTTCTTGGCGATTCTCATGGAGAAGATATTTGGTATACTAAACTCCAAGAAAAGATTCAAGAATTTCCTGATCGATACCCTCAGTGGAAGATTGAAAACGGACAAATTTATAAATTCATCCCTCAAAAGCATCCAGTGCCAAATGGTGTAAACTAGAGGTTATTAATCCCTAAACCGCAAAGAAAAGACTCAATTCGCTCTTTTCATTGTCCATCGACAGCGTCTCATTCTGGATTTCGAAAAACCTTGTATAGAATACAAGAGTTGTACTATTGGACGAAAATGAGGTCAAATATCAAAAAACTAATTCGCTCTTGCTCGGTGTGCGGGGAACAAAAATTGTCAAATTTTGGACGATTAGGGCTTATGGGACGATAAAAATCAATTCAGTTTCCATGGCAATGTATAGCTGTCGATCTAATGGGACCGTTTCCACGTTCCTCTGCAGGGAATCAATACCTTTAAGTTATTTCGGATTGGTTTACGAAATATACTTTGTTGTGTGCTCTTAGGCAAGCAATTGCATCTTCTATCGTGAAATTTATAGAAAATAATGTATTTCTAGTATTTGGGGTACCGAATTTTGTAATAGTAGATAATGGCACTCAATTTGCGGGCAGTGTATTCAAATCTCTTTGTGAAAAGTATCATGTTCAGAAAATATGGTATAATGCACGTTATCATGCACAAGCAAATTTTGTTGAACGCACAAATGAAACGGTTGGTACTGCAATCCTATGTTATATTGACCGTCATTCATCCTGGGACGAAGAACTTCCTAAAATACTATGTGCGATCAACACCGCTGTACATGAAGTGACGAATTACACTCCGGCATATCTTAATTTCGGGAGATATGTTCCTCTGGACGGAAATTATTACGGACATGTAGAAACGATGGAAGGAATGGAGATGTTAGCCGCTGATAGGAAAATATATGCTTCGAAAATAGAAGGATTGCAAGAAGTTTTCCGTGAAGTGAAAGAGAATCTTCATGCTGCTTATTTGAAAAATTCCCGCATCTATAGTCTTCGGCGGAAAGATTATAATTTTAACGTAGGTGACAAAGTTTGGAGGAGAAATAAGGTACTGTCTGATGTCACAAAGCAATTCAGTTCAATGTGAGCTTCCAAATACATATTATCGATAATTGTCGAAAAAATTGGTAAATTTATTTATTCTCTCAAAAATATTGATGGTTCCAATGCAGGGAGATATCATATTAAGGATCTAAAAGTCTACTTCGGATCGAACTTCGATGTATCCGTAGAATAATAACCACATGCGCGCATTTTATATTTATTTTCACATACACGGCTCAACAATAACGTTGTTCATTTATCAATTAGTTATTAGGTAATATTGTTCATAAGATAGTTTATATTTAATTGATAGGATAGTTTTAGTAATCTTCGAAACGGTTGGGTCCTGGTGAAAAAAAGTTCCTATAGACACTCTCGATCGAGACTCTTTCCAATTTAGTGTAGTTTTTGCTGATCTGTGACTTTCAATTTTGACTTCCGTAAGGACGTATGGTACGCGTAGATACCGCAAAGGAACATAAGGTTATAGCATAAAAAAATGAAAAAAAATATATATATATTTATGTTTTTGTGAACACTGAAATTCTTTTTAAAAACAATCTTTATTTCTACAACTTATAAGATACAAATATGCTAGTAAACTTAAATTCTAATGCCTCTACATGGTCTTATATAAACTCGGTACCACTGCTGAGTCGGCATAGGCGTGATGCGCATGATGCAATCTTGCGTCATCTTCTTTAGAATGGCTGAAGGTCCATCCCATGTAAATCCTCCCCTTTTTCAGTAACCGTGGCTGAGGGTATAATAAATTTCTTAGAAGGTAATAAATACTTCTTAAATACATATAGGAGTACTGCAATAAATGCAACAGTACATATTAGTAGCAACATCCTGTAGATAGTGCTATCGTCGTTGGATGTGGTGCCCATTGGTATAGGTCTTCTAATGGTGGAATTTCTTCTTCCTTCATTTCATTTTCTTTATTTTCCTTAATAAGTGGAAAATCGATTGGTTGTAGGTCGATGCTCTGTTTGAGTTCGATGGTCATCTTGGGATAAATGTTTTTCATTTTATTGGATATCATGCAGGAACTTTTCACTCTGCTTAATAATGGTACTTTAATTCTTCTTGCAGTTTCTTTACAATGTTCGAAGATCCATGTGTTATTTTGACTAATTATGGAGTTATCCTCTAACTGGTATAAATCTGGAAGCATTGTGGTCTGCATTCGTGTGCAATTTTCTTCTAAATTCTTCATTAATAATTCAAGACATTTGGTACTGGGCTTCAAGTCTTCTTGTTTCGTAATGAAGAAATCTTCTATAGGGTATATTTCTTGTGTTTCCCATTTCATGGTTTCGTTAAATACAAGTGCATAAGGTTGTATTAATGGAATATAGGTATTTTGGAATGGTAGATTGTGTAAATGATAGAGGTCATATTCTGTGAATTCTCTTATTGGTATAGATACTAAAAATATTATCTGATCATTTTTGATTATTACTTTGGTAGGACAGACTGTATAGTAATCAGTCATGTGCTTGAAAGGTTTCCAATTACTTTTTTCTAATATTTGTGTGAAATTACGTAATGGAATTATGTTTTCATGTAGAAGATGAAGTCTTCCAAAACTAATAGCGTTTTCTAATTTTGTTGAAATCATTTCGATTTCTTGTGATTGCAGAATAATTAAATGCAAACTTATAAGTTTGTGATTATTTTTTATTGATTCTTGCATTTTTTCTATTAGGTGATTTATTGTGTCAACATACCGTTTCTGCATGTTGCTTACAATGTGCAATACTTTGTTTTGATTAATTTGAATAATTTTTTCATTTGTTTGTAAAGCTTTAAAATAATTTTCATATGTTTCTTCATCGTCCGCATCTAATGTGCCGAATAGAAATTTGGAAATTGTTCCGCCCATATTTATAAGTCCTCTTTTATACCTATTTTGATATATCACACTATTATAAGTGTCATTATTTCTCTTAATGGCTCTCAATACTAATTTATTATAGAGTTTGACAGCCGCAGTTATTCCATCATTATTTATTTGAGTAAACGAATCATTTTGCAATTGTAATAATTCTGGGATTCTTGAAATATCATAATGAAATATTAAATGTCTAGCGTGCGTCGTAACGTAAGTCTTTCCTAGATGTATTGGTATCAAGTTATGTCTCACTTCATTTACTTCTAGAGATAATAGATATGGTAGGTAAAGTACGAATATCCACTTCAACATTGTTGTCTGAAATAATAATTAAAGATTAGCATTTGCGTTGCTTTATTCTCGATTTGTGATACATATGCTTAGTTTGCGGGTTTGTAACTTTGATATCGCTTATTCTATTAATTGGCGTCTTCCTAAACAAAGGATCCATTTTAGATTGTGTTGGTAATTTCAAATAAACACTTTTATCTTCGTCAATGTGCTTATCGGGTTCTCTATTCATGTTAAGTTTCTGATTACGTTCGATAGCTTTGTCTTTGGAGTTAGTTACGAGTTGGGTTATCCCTAACATGGTTTGCTGATAATCTTTTACGAAGTCCGCAATATTTTCTTCTCGCGTCTTCTCTAATGGTAAAGAGTAATGCAAATCTCCTTTGATTATTTGCATAGGCGTATAATTTAAAGATGAATGAATAGAATTATTATACGATAAAATAGCTCGTGTTATTCTCATTGTCAAGGGTAATTTTTCTTTTGATAAACAACGTAATTGTTTGATGAGTGTTGAATGGAATCTTTCAATTAAGGCGTTCGAATTTGGATTATAATTTGTAATATAATGCATTGAAATTTTATGGGTTTCCGCGAATTCTTGCAAAATTTTATTTTTGAATTCGGTTCCGTTGTCGCATGTTATTTTTTCGGGTATTCCATGGTCACTCATGAAATGTATTAATTTATTCATGATTTCAATTGCTGTTTTATGAATTAATGGATAGCATTGAGCGAATTTAGAAAATGAATCAATCACGGTCAAACATGTACATTTTTCAAATGTAAAGGTATCCATGTAAAGATGTGCGAATGGTTTTTCACCTATAGGATTATTTTTTAATATTAACTTGTTAGGGGTACGCTCATATTTATTAATTTGGCAAATTTCGCATGAATTAATATAATGTTGTACTGAGTCTTCTAATTTTGGCCAATAGAATTTTTTTTTGATCGCTTGAGCGTTTTCGTTTATTCCTCTATGTCCTGATTTAGAAACATGATATAGTTCTAATTTTTCTTGCTGTTTAGCTTCTTCGTACACGTCTTCCAAAAATGTGTTAGTTATCTTCAAATTAAAACTTTTCGCTTTGAAATTTGTTTGTAATACTTGAATAAATGCTTTTTCTAAATTTTGATGTTTAAAATGAATGCAATACTTCGTTCGTGGCTTTAAATATTCTTTAATGAATTTAATAAAGTCGTCTCCGTTTGAAATTGCTACGGTATATCGTGTTCGATTATTGAACGGTTTGCTCCTTATAGTATAATATTGTTTTGTGGTTGGCGTGAAAATAATTTGATTACTGGCGCAATTTAAAGAACGCTCTGTATAAGGGATCTCTAAAATTGGATTTTCTTGGTTACTATGAATTGTTGGTGTATCCGCTTCATTCGTGTCACTTTCTGATTGATTTTCATCCGAGGTTAAATTTTCGAATTCTTCTAATTGCTTTTTATTATTTTCTAAGTCTTCACCGTCAACTTGAGGTATTATAGAATAAATTTCGTTATCTATCATATTTAGGTCATTTTCTTGGATTCTAATACGTGATAAGGCATCTGCATTATTATTATTACCTTTTTTGAATTCTATTAATTGATTACGTATTTTAGGTGTTTTATGTTTTGTATCTATCGGATATTCATTTACTTTTTGAAAATATATAGGATATCGGCAGTGTTCTCCTATCAAAAGACGTTTTCTCATATTGATGATAAAATCATGTTCTTTTAAAAATTCTGCTCCTATTAATCCGTCATACAATGTATGGAATTTGTATAAAACAAAGGGATGTTCTTTATCTATTCCGAAATCATTTAAAGGCATGCTTACTTTTTCATTACTGGTGTCTGAACCATGTACTGTATTGAGACATGTGTCTTCTGAATAAATTTTATTTGGAAAATATTCATATGCTATGCTTGGATCTATAAGACAGACTGAACAACCGCTGTCAATTAAGATTTTGGGTTTGGGATTTTGTAACATTATATAGGGTAAATTTGTTAATCTATTATTAATGCTATTTAGTTCAACGTG
>JARQZK010002209.1:0-12500 GCA_030704885.1 Cynegetis impunctata | reverse complement strand
TTATGAAGAGTGGTACAAAAAGTTAGTTAATTTTCCTGCATATTCCTTGGATAAGAAACTGAAGTCTTATGAACTTTTATTGATTCACCACAAGATACCATTTCTTTTATGTAACTCTTTCAAAATACAAACACATTTACCATGTTTTATTCACTTCGATGGATCTCCTACCGGTCAACTCAATTGTTTGAGATGTAAACTAGGTATGGAATAAGAATAAAAAATTGAAGAATATTTGAACAAAATTATGAGTTTTTGTATCCTTTCCTAATGTTTGTTTATCACGATTGACAAGTGACAAACGGACGGACATGAAAGCTTTAAAATAACTTGAATTCAGTGAAAAATAAAATCTGATGTTTCTATACCTAACAATATTTATTCGATAAACATTACGCAATACCTATCTATCTGACATTTGAATTTTTAAAAATATACTGGATGCGCAGCCTGTACATTAACTATATAAATTATTCTTTGAAAAATACGTAATAACTATATAATCACACATTTGAAACTTTATTCGGTAGATACTCCTGTACATTGATTAAATAAATTATTCATTTATGAATCACGAAAAACATTTATGTAGGGGTCAAATTATTCATAAAAGAATACGTAATAACTATTTGTTCAACTTTCGAAATTTTCTTTCGGTGGACACTCCTGTACATTTGATAAATAAATTATTCCTTTATGAATCAAGAATAACAATATTATTGGGTAGGTACGTAGGATAAATATACCAGGAAATTGAGGAGATTGTTGTAATAATTATGAGTGAAACATTTTTTGAATGGAATAATCATAAATCCCCCAAATATCCCCCAAATATAACTATATTCATACATCTTTCGAATATTAGAGTAATTCAATGTTATAATAATTTCAATACCTATTCATCTTCGAAAACGTGAAACCGGAAGTACTTTGATAACCCATTAAATTTCATATAAGTCATACGATATTCTCTGTAAAGACTTCATCGTTATATTTATGCGTTTTGAGTCATATTTTTTCTATTAATTGATACCCACCCCAGTTGTGACTGAAAAATCTATAGGTATTTCTTTCATATAAATATTTATTTTCATAGGATCTATCACCCTGTTATTTTTTCTGAGAATTTTTGTACAACAACTATATATTCATGAGTTTTCAATAGTATTTTTCTATTAGATAATACCCACCCTAGTTTGGTCTCTGAAAAAATCTATACTCGATATTTCTCTCATATGACTTCTAATTTTCAGAAGATAATTTAACATGTTATATTTTTTTCACAGTTAGAGTTTTTATTTAACAAATACAAGTCACTGTCGATTTTTTCTTAAATCTCATATAAGTCAAATGATATCCAAATCCTCCTGGAACATAGAGTTAGGAGCTTAGATCAGTCACCTTGGATTTTTATCATAGTTCAGCCCCATCTTGGAATTAAGATTTACATCTGTCACCACCACCAATCCGGGGATAAACATTAGGTAATACCTATTTATCTTACATTAGAATTTTGAAAAATAATCTTGCTAAAGACCTTGTACATTGAATAAATGAATTACTCATTTATGAATCGGAAACTTATTTTTCCATGAAAAAAAGTATTTCTAGGAATCTGGTAGTCACACAAAAATCTATAAAACATTCTACCCTCAACGAAATAAAGAACTCTGTTACGACTGTCATCAATGAAGTGTAGAAAATCCCTGTTATTTCTTCTGTATAACAAATTACAAGAGACTGTTTATTTTTTCTTAAATTTCATATGAGTTAAACGGTATCCTCTGTAAAGACTTTATCGTTATATCTATAAGTTTTTGTATTTTTCTATAAATTGTTACCCATCCTAGTTAGTACGGTCTCTCAAATACTTGATTTTTCCTCCATATAAATATTTTCATAGGATTTTTCAAAGAAGACTGACATTGTTAATTAAACTTTTTTATTTATTTTGTTAAACTCCTTTTGAACGAAAATACACAACTAATAAATTTTAACATACTAAGTGTATTACATGGTTGAATTAATAATGAAAAGACCTTCAATAGGAGCAGTCACACGACCACCTTTACATTTGATATTTTAAAATGACATGACGTCACAGCTACGGTGATGATTTCGCTGACGTCATGAGGGATTCGCAATATTGTAAAATCCGTCCAATTGCTGCATACCAAATTTTATGTTATATATATATAAGTTATCTTCAGCCGTTTTAGAGTTATAGCCTTTCTAAAAAATTCTGGGACACCCTATATATATATATATATATATATATATATATATATATATATATATATATATATATATATATATATATATATATATATATATATATATATATATATATATATATATATATATATATATATATATATATATATATATATATATATATATATATATATATATTATATATATATATATATATTTATATATATATATATATATATTTATATATATATATATATATATATATATATATATATATATATATACAGAGTGTTCCACAATTTTTTAGACTAGGCTATAACTCTAAAACGGCTGAAGATAACTTCATAAAATTTGGTATGCAGCAATTGGACGGATTTTACAATATAGCGAATCCCTCATGACGTCAGCGAAATCATCACTATAGTTATGACGCCACGTCATTATAAAATATCAAATGTAAAGGTGGTCGTGTGACTGCTCATATTAAAGGTATTTTTATTCTGAATTCAACCTTGTAATACACTTAGTATGTTAAAATTTATTAGTTGTGTATTTTTGATCAAAAACAGTTTAACAAAATAAATAAAAAAGTTTAATAAAAAAATTCAATCACATGAAAATCAAGGCAATAATACCATTATTTCACAATTAATTTCAACACAAGCCTCAAACCTGACTTTCATGTGATTAAATTTGTTTATAAAATTTTTTATTTATTTTGTATATATATATATATATATATATATATATATATATTTATATATATATATATATATATATATATATATATATATATATATATATATATATATATATATATATATATATATATATATATATATATATATATATATATATATATATATATATATATATATATATATATATATATATATATATATATATATTAAACTCCTTTTGATCGAAAATACACAACTAGTAAATTTTAACATACTAAGTGTATTACATTGTTGAATTCGAAATAAAAAGACCTTCAATATGAGCAGTCACACGACCACCTTTACATTTGATATTTTATAGTGACATGACGTCATAGCTACGGTGATGATTTCGCTGACGTCATGAGGAATTCGCAATATTGTAAAATCCGTCCAATTGCTGCTAACCAAATTTCATGAAGCTATCTTCAGCCGTTTTAGAGTTATAGCCTGTCTGAAAAATTGTGGGACACCCTGTATATACATATATAGTAAGGAGGTTTATTGGGTGTGCGGTCTGTTATATATAAAAGAAAACTCTACTTTTCCTAGCTACTCAATATTTCGTCAAACTTTACTGACATCATCAGGAGTCTACTGTAAATATTGAAAATAAAACAAAAATAACACCAGAATACAAAAACATCAAACAACTTACAGTTTAAGAGTAAAATTCAAACACACAATGCATCACATCGACATGTTAAACAGTACTGATCACACAATGGGAACAAATCTCCCTAACAACTGGTCTAATTTTTTCTTTCATTCTCATAGAGATAACACAAATATGTGGTGATTTTATTAATTCAAACTGAATGAACCAAAAAAGTTTACGACGACATGTTAACTTTGACTGTACAATCAGGGTATGAAATAATGAATTTTTTTCTTTTTTTTTCCTCTATTTAGCCAATTTTAAAATATTACTGTAAATGCTGCTTAACTGACCTGTATCGGACTTAAAATTAATAGTGTTCTTATCGTTCTTTATGCAACACATTTCCAGGAATAAACGGTTTCCATAATTAGAGTCTTATTATTCTTATTCTCCTGAAGATGGCTTCGCAAAAGGAGCCGAAACGTCGAGATTTTTCAAATCTTTTACGCGGTTCATCCCGAGAACCAAGTTTTTCAACGGAAATCTTTCTGAACATATATATATATATATATATATATATATATATATATATATATATATATATATATATATATATATATATATATATATATATATATATATATATATATATATATATATATATATATATATATATATATATATATATATATATATATATATATATATATGACATCACCTTTCGTGCATTATATAAATAAAAATTATTTTTAGGATTCATATTCTTAAATTCTTTCAAAACAATCAATTCTCAATATTGTTCACATATATTTCCGATGGATTCATTCATTTGTTTGATTTTATGCACATGTAGATTACTAATTGAAAAAATAGCTATTTATGATATTATTGTTAAAAGTGATACTTTATTTTGTGAGTGAAGAAGTACTCCACGAATAAAATGAATTCAATTTTAACACAATATGGTAAGTTGTGGATTGTGCAACCATCGTAATTAGTAAGTGACAAACAATGTCAGTCGATAAAAATACTTATTCAAATGAATAAGTACTAATTACTAATAGACATTGAAGAAGCTGCAAAAAGAGACACACTAGAAATGCTGCCAAAAAGTCGCGCCAGCAGTACGAAATTGCATAAGTATACTAATTTTCTCGCATGGTGTAGATTGAAGAACATAAAAGGAAACTTCAGTGAAACTGTCTTTGAAAATGTTCGTTTATAAGGATTTTTTCCTTAACACTACGTGATAAAAGGATTTAAACACGATTGTTGAAAATATTTTTAACACTCTACCTTATAAACGTACTGGCTGGTGTACAAAAAATGAGTTTACTCATACAGCCGGCAGGAAATTTTGGGGTTGAATCTACAAAGCTCATTGGTTTTTACAATAACATATAATCGTTCTAATCTTGAACCTGAGAATGGAAGCTGTGCAAAAAGTTCGGAAATATTTGGTAGTCACACTTACTTTGGAGTGAAAACTAAAAAAAATTTAGAAGGATATATTCGCAAATCTCCATTTTAAATACACTCCACAGTGCATCTGCGGTTTCCCTCACCATCTAATAATAACAGATTTTGATGTTAATATTGGACCGAATAGCACGTAATAAATAATAGAGAATGGCAACAGTCGAAAAATTTTGATGAAACATAGTAGTCTTTTTTAACTATTTAAATTTTTTCAAGTCAACAAATGTCAGAGAAATTTCAATTTTTCAAAAGTTTTGAAAAAGCCACGAATGTCGTGGCGAAACGTCAACTTTATAATAAAATCGAGTTTTTTGAGATTCAACAAGCCTGTAGTCACTGGAAGGAAAATATAACGCCGTTGGAAATATTTGGTTGGTTGTCACTTTCGATGGATGGATGATACTGATGAGCCCAAAATAAGGGCGAAACAGACTGTCTATCGTTTCCATTGATTATGATGGACAACTTAATGTTTCTAACATACACCATCCAAGCTATATGGAGGCATTTCGATGTTTCGTGAACTCGTATAACCAGCTCCACTAGGAGGTTTGTTTGATTAGTTTCAAATAAATGTCCTAGTTCACTTCATTTTATTGTCACGAACGTGTATCGATAACACGAAGAATTCTGTTTTCTATTCATTTGCTAACTGTAGAAGGTATAAAATTGGAGCGCTTGTTACTGGCGGCGTGTGAATGTTGAATTACATCGAATTGATGTATCAACTTTACTCTTGCTTAGCGAATATAGTAACCACCTTCGGGTGTCAGGACGTACGAGTTCTCGTTGCCGAAATGTTTTCTTCTATGTGTAAGATGTGGTTCATTTGTTTCCGACTGGTGGCGCTGTGTCATATTTATATGCCATATAGTCACTGGAAGGAAAATATAACGCCGTTGGAAATATTTGGTTGGTTGTCACTTTCGATGAATGGATGATACTGATGAGCCCTAAATAAGGGCGAAACAGACTGTCTATCGTTTCCATTGATTGTGAAGAACAACTTATTGTTTCTAACATACACCATCCAAGGTACATGGAGGCATTTCGATGTTTCGTGAACTCGTATAACCAGCTCCACTAGGAGGTTTGTTTGATTAGTTTCAAATAAATGTCCTAGTTCACTTCATTTTATTGCCACGAACGTGTATCGATAACACGAAGAATTCTGTTTTCTATTCATTTGCTACCTGTAAAAGGTATAAAATTGGAGCGCTTGTTACTGGCGGCGTGTGAATGTTGAATTACTTCGAATTGATGTATCAACTTTACTCTTGCTTAGCGAATATAGTAACCACCTTCGGGTGCCAGGACGTACGAGTTCTCGTTGCCGAAATGTTTTCTTCTATGTGTAAGATGTGGTTCATTTGTTTCCGACTGGTGGCGCTGTGTCATATTTATATGCCATGTAGTCACTGGAAGGAAAATATAACGCCGTTGGAAATATTTGGTTGGTTGTCACTTTCGATGGATGGATGATACTGATGAGCCCCAAATAAGAGCGAAACAGACTGTCTATCGCTTCCATTGATTGTGATGGATAACTTAATGTTTCTAACATACACCATCCAAGGTATATGAAGGCATTT
Source organism: Cynegetis impunctata (assembly GCA_030704885.1). Classification (NCBI taxonomy): domain Eukaryota; kingdom Metazoa; phylum Arthropoda; class Insecta; order Coleoptera; family Coccinellidae; genus Cynegetis; species Cynegetis impunctata. The sequence continues at coordinate 5,895 of JARQZK010002209.1, read as the reverse complement.
CAATGTTTCGTGAATTCGTATAACCAGCTCCACTAGGAGGTTTGTTTGATTAGTTTTAAATAAATGTCCTAGTTCACTTCATTTTATTGCCACGAACGTGTATAGATAACACGAAGAATTCTGTTATCTATATATATATATATATATATATATATATATATATATATATATATATATATATATATATATATATATATATATATATAATATATAATATATATATATACATATATATATATATATAATATATATATATATATATATATATATATATTATATATATATATATATATATTGGACAGACAGGAAGGAATATAAATATTCGTGTTGAAGAACATAAAAAGTCAATTTTACAAAACAAAAATACCACTGGCTTCTCTGAACATTGTATAAAATTCAATCACTTCCTGGATTTCAACAAAACCAAATTGTTACATTCAGGTAACAAGGGTAAACGTCTTGACCTTCTCGAAATTCTCGAAATAAGTTCCGCCCATAATAGTTAATTACCCCTTGTAAACGAACAAATTGATTTTCAGGTATCACCTTTGCTTTTGTCTGTTTTATAAATTACGATGCAATACTCTCCTGTAGTCAGTCTTGATAATGAGTTCATAGCTCGAAACATGTCGACTTTTTATTACTGCTAAATACAGTATCTAAATATTTTTTATATTGTGAAACATAAGCCAAGTGTTTTTATTTTAAAGTTTATACTTTATTCTTTATGATGTTTCACCAAGTGATGTGCGAGAATTCAATCTCAGTTATTCAATCTCAGTATAATATATATATATATATATATATATATATATATATATATATATATATATATATATATATATATATATATATATATATATATATATATATATCTAAGCAATTGTTTTGGAGGGGGCCATGAGTCTGAGGATGTATTTGTAGGGTAAAAAAATGGCACTTCCTTTTTTAAAGAGTAAACTGTATCCATAATTCAGCCAAACAACAAAATGGTAACAAAATTTTTTTATATAAATTAAAATAATTTATTAACTTTATTTGAAAACATTACAAGTTAAATAAAACCCACAATATAATTAATGAAAATACTAGTAATGATTACTATAAATATTTCATAACTGAATTTTCATATTGAATGATTTACTTAGACGAATTCACGGTTCGAAATGCATGAGGCTGTTAATTTCTGCTAACGCCTTGGGCTTCTTTGTTTTCCAAAAATTAATTATGTGAATGTGAATTATTCAATAATTATTTTATTATTTAATTATTCTTGTAGGGTGTCTAAAATAGTATAAAAAAATGCGACAATACACTGGGGGCTACTGGTGATTTTTTTTTTGTCATAAAATCCTAGTTATCATTTTCTCGATAAGAGTACAGTGAACATTAGCAGTTATAGAAACGAATGCTGGTGAAATATAGAATTCGTTGATTAAGTAGAGGGTTAGTATGGGGGTGGTAAATTCTGCACGTAGGGCACTCAAAATTTGTTATATGTTAGAAAATGTGAGGAATCAACAGGTGGTGATTCTGGGGGTATTTTTTCGTTTATTTTTGGCCTAAAATTGTTATTTTCGGAGAAAAAGCCAGTATCGTGAATTTTTATATTTAATGATTGACTTAGACGAATTCACGGTTCGAAATGCATGAGGTTGGTAATTTCTGCTAACAAGATGAAAATGTTAAGATATAATATTACAGTGGAACGTGAAATTAGAGAAACAATTACTTTGGTAAGATGTTTTTTTTCATTTCATTTTATTATTTATCTACAACGTGTAGTGTTGTTCTGCATATATATATATATATATATATATATATATATATATATATATATATATATATATATATATATATATATATATATATATATATACAGTGGCGTAGATAAGGAAGGGGGATCAAGGGGATCAACCCCCCCCCATGAGCCAACAAACATAGTGTTGTATAATTTCCGCACTTCAGGCCGACCAATCAGGAACCACGAAATGGTCGCTCGCTATAAGTATGGACAGATTGAGCACATGCAAAGTGAAAATCCATTCATGATCTTAATATAATAGTAAATCAAGAAATTGAATCGTTTTTATAATTTTGGGTAGTTTTGAGCATATTTTATTTAATGTTTAATTAGTAGTTTAATCGGTCACTATGTGCAAAAAACGTGTTTAAAAAAGTTCAAATGGCTCAAATGGAAAATTTTTATTTCGAAAGGAAGAAGTCAACCAAAATCTCCTCGCACTTCTTCTCTTTCTAAATTGTATACTGTACTTACTTACTATAAAACAAAACTGCTCGAGCTTTTGTTTAATAGTATAGTATTATATCTAAAGCACGAGCAGTTTCGTTCAATAGTATATGTTGTATAAAATTTAGAAAGAGAAGTGCGAGGAGATTTTGGTTGACTTCTTCCTTCGTCAATAAAATCATTTCTGGACTTATAGATCATGGATCTTGGAGAAAGATTTACTAATCATGAGAATATATTCTAGTCAACAAGTGCTTTTTTTGTTCAACTTTTTTCATGAGTCTCGGAAGAATATGAACAAGGTGTCATTCGATTCGGAAGAACATGTAAATATGTTTTGAAAAAAGTTAAGTTCCGTTTAAGAAAATTGTAAAAGTTATAATCAATTTACTGAAAGAAAAAATTATCTCAAAAACTAATTGATATTTTTGATATCGAAATAAAGATACAAAAAGAGGAGGATATTTTCTGAAAGAAAGTATCGCGAAACTGTAGGATTAATATTAATAATTTTCTCAGAGGGGTAAATATAGGGTCGAAAACAGGTAATATGGCTTGCGAAAGTAATGCCCATTTCAGACACTTCAACAATAAATATTATTCAACTAAGTATATTAAATATTAAATTAAGGAATGAAAAAATTCAGGTTCTTACTGGATAGGTGAATGAACAATAATCCAGCCTCAAAACATTTTTATCGCGATTTTTCAATCAGTTCTGCAATAGTTTTTTGCTTGAACAAGAACATTGCAAGTGTGATAACTGTTAAACTATAGATCTGATATGTTTTCCTTTCTTGGAGCTGATTTTGAAAGACTGCGGAATAGAGCCCCGTTAAAAAAAAATTTGAAAATTAAATTTTTTAGTTTTTTACTAACAATTTACTTATTTGCAAAATTGAACACTTTAATCAAACATAACTTTTTTTTCTTAATTTTCTTATAAACAAAGCATTCCTTTATAACAATTTTTCAAACAATAGGAGATGAATATTGCTTCCTATAATAAAAAACAGATCATTAATTTCATTTTGATGTTACAAAACTACGTAAATTGTTAATAAACAACTGAAAAATTGAAATTTTTTTAACGGGGATTTACTCTGAAGCCTTATAATTATAGCTCGAAGAATGAAAAAAAAATCTCAGATCTATAGTGAACAGTTGTCAAACTCAAAATTTCCATGTTCAAGTACCAACAACTTTTAAATTAACTATTGCATAAATATGTTTGAAAAATCGCTATTCTCTCCAGATTACTGCTCATTCACCGATTTAGTAACTGTCTGAATTTTTTCATTCCTTGATTTCCATATTCATTATGGTTGAATAATATGTTGTTGAAGTGTCGTCCTTAATGCTCGTGATTTGCCCAAATCAAATTACCCGTTTTCGGTCGTATTTTTAACTCTCTGAAAAAATATTAATCCTACAATTCCGGAAGTTGGGTCTTTCTTTTGGGAAGTTTCCTCTTATTTTTGAATCTTTCTTCAGATTTCAAAAATCTCAATTAATTTTTGACATATTGGCAAAAAAATCAAACCCCGTTTTTTCAGGATATTGTTTATAGCTTTCCCAATTTTCGCGAGCGAATTTTTATTTTTCTCAAAAAACATCTACATGCCACACCGAATCGAGTGACATATTTTGCTCATATTTTTCCGAGACTTGCGAAAAAAGTTGAACAAAAAAGCACTTGTTGACTAGACTAAATGTATTAGAAAGATTTTCGGTGTTTTTCAAGCATGATTCATACGAAATTGACAAAGCACCTGATAAATTCTTCAAAACTGACGAGTTTCATCAAAAATTTCTTACTGCCACACCTGTTGTTCTCGTTAGTTGAAAGTGTAGAAGAAATATTTAATTCATAGAGGCGATGTTTAGCCTAAAAATTCAATAAGAGAGCTGGATGATTGCCTAGAATTTTTTTTTAATATCATGTTGCTCAGAATATTAGCTACGTTGCCGGTATCGACGTTTGAAGCGAATAAAAACGATTCAAAGGATCACGATTAAAGATATAGACTTGTAATGACCCTTCTGAATATATAAAATTCATTGCAAATTAAAAACTCATGTTTGTCCAATTTTTTGTTGTTGGAAGGTTTAGCTGTTCTGGCAATGGAATCACAGCTGACGAAGTCATAAATGGATTGTCAAAAAACGCCGAAAACAAGATTTTCTCTTCTGATTATCCCAAAATATTTTCAATGATATATATATATATATATATATATATATATATATATATATATATATATATATATATATATATATATATATATATATATATATATATATATATATATATATATATATATATCCAATTAAATGTAATTCAATTTTTCACTGACTTTTAATTAATTTTTCCAATTCAAATAATTTGAATTTTTTCCAATTTAATTTAACTTTTCTGCTTATTTTGTACTACCTACATGAAAGATTATTTTTATCAACAAAAATAGAACAGATGAAAAACTTATGAAATTTTGCACTAAGTCATATCCCCCCCCCCATCGCAAAAAGCTATCTACGCCACTGTAATATATATATATATATATATATATATATATATATATATATATATATATATATATATATATATATATATATATATATATATATATATATATAGAAATTATTATTATATTATTATTATATATAAGATTTCAGAAAGATTTCCGCGGTCGGAAGTATTTGAAAAACTTGGTTCACGGAATGAACCGCGTAAAAGATTTGAAAAATCTCGACGTTTCGGCTCCTTTTGCGAAGCCATCTTCAGGAGAATTAGAAGGGAAATAATTCAGACTCGTGGCCTCAATCTGCCTACTCCACGAATCGAATTCAGGAGGAATCGGAAACAATACGATTGCGTGGTCTCAACCTGCCTACTCCACTAACCGTATTGCTTCCTGTCAACTCTGAAGTCTCAATCTGCCTACTCTTCAGAGTCAACTGACGGGCCGATCGTCGCGTGGCCGTATTTATAGGGGAGGGGGGAGGGTACTCACGCTCATCAGTGCGGGATGCACTCTGATTGGGCGTTACTTGGCGACCACTGAGAAGTGGTTTCCATGCTTATGGGAGTCTGTGACTGTCATCTCTGGTGTTCAAACAATTTGGACGTTTTTCTATTTCTACAGCTTCACGGATAATTCGGGATTTGAAAGATCGGACGGGAGCAATAGTTCTTGTATTGGGGAAATCGATAATGTGGCCTGTTTGGGTGTGATGTTGGGAAAGGGCGTAGACGATAACTGAGTGTCTTACCGAAAGGGAATGCTCCTTGGCACGGACCTGAATTCGTCGGTTCGTTTGTCCTATATAGGAACGAGGACAATTGGAACAGGGAATCTCATAAACACCGTGATTTTCGTTAGGAATTTTATCCTTTGACGGATTATGACCAGATGGGAGAGTTTTTGTTGAGTAGTGAATATTGTTTTGATGTTTGTCTTTTTGAGAGATCTTGCGATCTTATCTGTTACTCCTTTGATGTAAGGAAGAAATAATTTAGGTGTAGATTCTTGTTCAGTGGGATTGGAAGGTGGTAGAGGTGGGGTGATATTTGTGTGTTTGCGTAATGCTCTTGTCGATTTGATATGTGTTTGTTTAAACCGTTCCGTAATAATATATGTTTT
>JARQZK010002208.1:617500-641027 GCA_030704885.1 Cynegetis impunctata | reverse complement strand
CAACTTTGGGAGTGTATGTTGCTGTTTATAGAATTAGAGATTTGCATGAGCTGGCTTCTAAAAAGTTCAAAGTGGAAACCAATGCAAAGCAGCTTTTCATGACTGGTTGTGTGATGATGTATCCTGACTGTTGTGTGATAATAGTGGAGGGTGGTCCTAAACAGCAGAAGAAGTACAAAAGGTAATAAATCTGTTTTGATTCCTTTTTTTGTAGAAGATATGCATTCTCATTTATCACATCATCATTATCAGCATTTAATTTATAGTCGGATTTTGCCTCCCCTAGTTTTGTGTCCATCTTTGTACCTAGGCTTAGGGACGTTCCGATACATACAAGGTATCGATACCTACTCATATAAGTAGTACTCAAATCAATTTTCGATACTACTCATATGAGTACCTCCAAAGTATCGATACTTACTCATATCGATACATTTTAGATTTTTCTTGGTAATTATTTCGAAAAATGATAAAATCATCAAAATTCATAAAATATTTGTTAATTACAAATTTTGGGCTGAAAAAGCCGAATATTCACTTCGATTTTGCAGCTTTCAACCTTTTTTTTTCAAAAAATTAAACAAACCTGTCTTATTTTAACCTCACGAACCTAACCTCCGAGTTTGAGAAAGTATCGAATTCATATAATAGATACACTTCTAACTCATGAATTTGATACTTTCTTGCACTCGGAGGTTAGGATAGTGAGGTTAGAATAAGTCAAGTAAGTTTAGTTTTTTGAAAGAAAAAAAGTGAGACAGCGGCAAAATCGGTTAATTCGGATTTTTCAGCCCAAAATTAGTAGCAAAAATTTTATGAATTTTGAGATTTTATAATTTTTCGAAATAATTACCAAAAAATTCTAAAATGTATCGATGTAAGTATTGATACTTTGGAAGTACTCGATTCTGAAGATAAAAATTTTATAATCTCGCACAAAATTCGCGACCCCGACCGTAGACAGAGAAAAGTGAGAGAGAAAGAGACTGTTATATAACTTCAGCACAGAACCCAGCGAAACAGCTTTTGATCACAGGAAAATGTGTTCAGATTTTGTAAAAAAGTAACATTCGTTTCGTTCCGTTCAATCTGAGCCTGATTGATTCGATACCAAATACTTTCGTTTCGATACCGAGTAAGTATCGCAAGATTGATTCGATACTAAAAGTACTTGGTATCGAAACAAAAGTATCGAATACTTACTCGTATTTACTTGTATCGGAACGTCCCTACCTAGGCTCGTTGTGACTTCCATTTTTCTGGATCTTGGGTCTGTTATCCCCAGTTGGGGCCGAATTGTTTTATATCGTTGGTTCATCTTGATTGAGGGCGTCCCGACTTCTCTTGATGCAGCGATTGTCCGACATTCTGGCAAGGTGACCAGCCCAACTCCATCTTAACCGGTAGATTCTTGTTAGCACATCAGTTACTTTAGATTTCCTACGTATCTCTCTATAGCCCTCTGGGTGGTTTGTAATTTATAAGATATTTCTTTGTTCAAGTCTTCGATTCGTATGTTGGTACAGGAAGTATGAACAGGTTAAATGTACGTGCTTTTGAGGTATTTGATGCGGTTCATGTGAAAGTAATCTTGCCAAATGCCGTGCATGCCAATGATATTCTCCTTGCCAGGTCTGCTGTGAGATTGTATTTTGAAATTGTTAATTTTTGTAAAATATGTTGAGTTAGTGGATTCTGACACCAGAGCTCTCTTGTTTTTGATAAACTCATTGATGTTCAGTTTTATATTTGAGGTAGTTATTTTTAGAATAGATCGGAGATGTTCATTAGCAAGTCTTGAAAGATGTTAGCTCTTATATATATTTTCTTATAGGAAAATATCTGCTCGCATAAATAGGTACTACCAAACATACACAGGATACGTGCTGAATGTTTATTTTTTCATTTGGAAAGATCATTTAAACTTTTGAAATACTGTGTACAAAATGTGATAACGTTTACTTATACTGTCACATCGGAGATCTATCAATTCTATTTGCAAATGAATTGGTGCCACTGCAGCTTCAAAAGTGTATGGATTGTTAGAATTCCATTCGTTCATCTTGCAGAAATCTTCAAAACGAAAGTTAAATTCTGTGAATAGATTCAGCAAAAGTTGATATCATTCATCCAATTTTTTTCTGATTCACTGTGCCAAATGAGGGAAATGATCGAGTATTTGGTTTTTTATCTGATTATTCCATAGTCTTAGTTTCATATCGAACGACTGAATTTGCGAATACATTTGAGTGACGATCAAATCTTTCCCCTGTAACTTTTTGTTCAGGTCATTCATGTCATATGACGTAATGAAACATTTTTTTTTCCAAAATGCCCCTCTAGTGAGCCTACGAATTTCCGTGAAATGAGGTACATCGGAATAATTTTCATTAAAATCTTGTTAAAATTTCATGAACTCTCTGCGATTTAGTCCTCTGCTCCTTATCAAGTTTATTATTTTCATAACATTGTCCACTTTCAAATGTTTGGATGCAAGTGATTCCTGGTGTATGATACAGTGAATTTCTGCAAAATCATCTGATATTTTTTTCTACTTTAATTTAGTCACAACATCCGCATTTTGTTGCAAATCATGGCAGGAGCATCATCTTTAGTTATGCTGCAAAATTTATTACAATAGACTTCATATCGTATAATAAATATCATTTGCTGTAGTGGTGCCTGTCAATGGAAAGCACTTTAATAGTTCCTCAATTATTTCGAAGTTATTATTGATACCTTGTATGAAGACAGCAAGATGAGATTCTGGTCGCGGGCCGTATTGAGATTGGCTTGAGGGCCGGATGCGGGCAGCGGACTGTATCTTTGACATGACTGAATATTTGTATATGTATATGTGTATATATATATATATATATATATATATATATATATATATATATATATATATATATATATATATATATATATATATATATATATATATATATATATATATATATATATATATATATATATATATATATATATATAAATATATAAATATATATATATATATATATATATAATATATATATATATGTATATATATATATTTATATATATATATATATATATATATATATATATATATGTAATATTATATATATATATATATATATATATATATATATATATATATATAATATGTATATATATATATATATATATATATATTATATATATATATATATATATATATATTATATATATATATATATATATATATATATATATATATATATATATATATATATATATATATATCCCACGAACAAAGCGGCATCTTTTCTCAAACGGTATAGGCTTGCATCCCCGTGTATATTGGTGTATATAAGGGAAACTTCTTTCCATACATTCCGACTTCCAGTTATTTCCAGCGGATGGTTTGACATCCGTATATTTTAATACAACTTAATTAACCATTTGACTTCCATATACTCTATTTCCAGGTAATCTTACTTCCAGCACTGTTGCCAATTCATAACATCTTCCTGTTCGTGATCGGAACACGTAAGGAGATGTTTACTAAGAGTTTCATTCATCATTCTAGAATCTGGAAGATACCTAATGAGTTAGTTGATATATTTTTCTTTGGAAGTGCTGATTAAAATCTTACAGCTCTTTTTTATCATCTCTAAGTTTCGGGGATTATTAGCATGCTGGAAATGAGTTATCACACCGCGTTTATTTCCAAATGCTCGAATACATCCTGACGTTTATCTCAAAATTATATAAATCATTGTACAGGCTGTCCAATTTTCGATGTCCTTACGGGGTAACTCGCTTATTTTTGAAGATAGAGATTTCCGGTTTCCGAACTGGGTACTTTTATATGATGGTATATATGCGGTATCTCACGATACCGCAAACAAAATTTTCATAGCTTGCTTCGTTTTTGAGATACAGGGCGAAGTTGAAAATATTGCATTTTGGCAATTTAATTTACAGGAAAAGTGAAAACTGTCTTTTATACACTTTTTTACGTAGAATCCAGTGGCGTAGTCAGATTTTTGAAATATGCTGTCATTGTTTAGATATAACCCAATGTTATAATTTTTTAATTGGAACACTGTATATTTTTCCTTATTCAAAACACAAATACTTTGCGCTTTTCAAAAATGTATAATACTTATATAATATTCTAAGTATTAGCCCTGTATTTAGATAATATTCTTTTTATATGGCAAGTCACGACAAATATCACCTCAATAGATCGTTCGGCGCAATAAACAAAAAACATCACTTCCATTTATATAGGGTAGAATGAAAAGTTTTCATCAAAAAAATATTATTCAATATAAGTTACTGAACAGACATGCATTTAATAACTATTAGGTATAAGAAAAATAGAAACTTATATGAATCACTGCTACAAAACAAAGCTCTATTATTTTTCGGTTGGAAATGTTTTGTGGATATGGTTCAAATTATTGCCCATTCTGTTGAAGACACAGCCGACATCTTCTGAGGATAGCGCCAATCGACCATAGTTAAAACAAAAGTCTCATACCTAAGTATTCGAAAGCTTCTCTCGTGGCAGTCATTAGAGCATCTCGATTTTCGTGCCGCGTGTGGTTTATTTTATTTTTTATATAGCCCCATATGAAGAAATCTAGTATAGATAAGTCAGGGGACCTTGGTAGCCAGTTAATGGGACCATTATTGCCAACTCCCTGGTTTTAGAATATTTCATTAGGATAAACCTTTCCTATATTGAGCCAATGGAATTTCGTCAAGTAGTTCAGAAAAAAAATCATCTAAAATATAGAAATATCTTTAGTGATTCAAGTTACCGTCGAAAATGCGGTAGGCTAATCTTCCTCCAAAAACGAAACAAGATACATTAAAGCCGAATCTGCCTTGTTTGTGTTGTGACGAACCAGCGTAACGTGCTCATTTTCATTTGACCAATAACGATGATTATTTCGATTAAAAATACCAGCGCTACTTATATGGCTTTCATCGGACAATCCCACTAAAATCCCAAAATTTATATAAAATGGAAGTCCATCGCTTGATTTGGATTCAAACCAACTTGGTAATATATCTCAACCATATCTAATTTTTCGTAGTTTCGATATACTGGATTATCATTCGCCATTGTGAGAAAAATTTGTACACTTTGACAGGAACTATAAACATTCTGCACTTGCTTTTATTTCATAGCCACCTACTAATTAGGTCCAGAGCGTATATAGTCGATAAATAGTGTTTCTTTAGAGTTTAAATTTATTGTTTTATCAAATTGTTTAAAAACGTATATTAAACAATATTTTTTCAAGGAAAAATTTTCGTTTTACGCTATACAAATGGAAGTGATATTTTTGTTTATTGCGCCGAACCATCTATTAAAGTGATATTTGTCTAAATACAGGGCTAATACTTAGAATATATATTTTTGAAAAGCGCAAAGTATTTATGTTTTGAATATGGAAAAATATACAGAGTGTTCCATTAAAAAAATTATAACATTGGGTTATATCTAAACAATTACAGCTCATTTCAAAAATCTAACTACGCCACTGGATTCTACGTAAAACAGTGTATGAAATACAGTTTTTACTTTTTCTATAAGTTAAAAGACAGCTGTGCTACAGGAGGGGGGCCAAAATGCAATATCTTCAACTTCGCCCTGTATCTCAAAAACGAAGCAAGCTATAGAATTTTTGTTTGCGGTATCGTGAGATTTACAAAAAAGTAGCCAACGCTCGCGAAATCCGGAAATCTCTATCTTTAAAAATAAGCGAGTTATCCCGTAAGGACATCGAAAATTGGACAGCCTGATTTATATAATTTTGAGATAAACGTCAGGATGTATTCGAGCATTTGGAAATAAACGCGGTGTGATAACTCATTTCCAACATGCTAATAATGCCCGAAACTTAGAGATGATAAAAAAGAGCTGTAAGATTTTAATCAGCACTTCCAAAGAAAAATATATCAACTAACTCATTAGGTATCTTCCAGATTCTAGAATGATGAATGAAACTCTTAATAAACATCTCCTTACGTGTTCCGATCACGAACAGGAAGATGTTATGAATTGGCAACATTGCTGGAAGTAAGATTATATATATATATATATATATATATATATATATATATATATATATATATAACCAGTGATATAATCAAGAAAACATCTTTATGTCAAAAGTAGAGACAGACACTTTAATTTTATCTCTTGTTCAATTTTCGCAGTATCTTTAAAAGATAATTCATCGTAACACTTAATTCTGTATCATTTGGGATATTGTTGCTGTTCCATCATCTTTACTCACTTGAATTGAGAAATATTTTTATTTTAGTTGGTTTGTAACAATTTTATATCATTAAGTTTGTATGTTATGTGATTGATTTAACAGGTGTCATAATTTGTTTTTATTTGATTTCTGCTATTATTTATCTTCGCACTGCTTAAACCTAAATTAAGAATTTGAAAATTGCTTAAGAAAGATGGAAACTAATATAGATTATGATTTTCAGGTTAATGTTGAACCGAATAAAATGGGAAGAAGATTTGGTCAAAGATCCAGATGGAAATGAAGTACCTAATCAATGTGTTCTAGTTTGGGAAGGAACCAGTAAACAAAGAAATTTTGGAGACATTAAGTTTAAAGTTTGTCCAACTGAAAGAATGGCCAGAGAACATTTCAAGAAACATAAAGTTGAGCACTACTGGGATTTAGCCTATAGTGGAGCTGTATTAGAGCAAGCTAACGATACCGCAACATAATATTAATTAATTGAAATTTTAGATTGATTTAAAATCATTTTGTATATATGTTTTAGGAAGGATATTTATCGAAATTAAATGAACCATCATGCCATGTATCATTTATATTTTGTACTGTTTATTTCAATTAACTGTTCTACCACTTCAATTTATACTCTTGGTGATAATATAATTAACCTAGATTTGAAATCTTACTTTTTTTTATATTTTGTACAAGACCTGTCTCAAGCAAAATACAGTTATTGATTCAACTATGTGTTCAAAATGTATTTTGAAAATAAGCAGAGAAATGTTCAATATTTGATTAGCTTGAAGTGAAAATTTGATTCAAGTTTTTTATTGCTTGTACTATGAGGAATTCAAATTTCCATTCAAAATATTTGGTACGAAGCTATAAGGAAAATACATGAACAATCTGTTTAGGAAACTCGTGCTTAGGATTTCTTTCTGTGTTGAAGATAGCCTTCTTGTTTCAGTGCCTAAAACTAAGATATTGCATATCTTTTGCGCCTTTGCTGAGGAATTTTTACGCCTCACGTCAGTAAAAGAGGAATCAGGGAAGAAACATATGAGTGTTCAGACTCGATTGAAAAAAGGGATAGTAGATTGGCAAAGAAGTAGAACGCCGAAGTGAGAAGAGAACTGTTCTGTATCTTGTTGGGATGATTTGAAGTGCAGACAAATACCCTCGATTTATTAATAATCCCCTAATAATAATAAAATAAGGTTCCCTTACGACGTGGTGTACGACAGGGAGACACCATATCGCCAAAGCTGTTTACTACACTGCTAGAGTATACATGTAAAAGGGCAAACCTGGATGAGAAGGGTATAAATATAAATGGAGAAACGCTTAGCCACCTGAGATTCGCCGACGATATGGTATTGATAGCTGACCGAATGGACGAAGCCAAAATTCTATTGGACAGGCTCTACCATTCTTCCCTGGAGGTCGGACTAAGGATGAATATGGCCAAAACACAAATCATGACAAACCTCGTGCTAAGCGAAAATATAACTGTGGCTGGAAATGAAATAGACCAAACTACGACATACAAATATTTGGGACACGAGATTTGCATAAGTAAAGACAACCAAACTACAGAACTTAATCGCCGCATAAGACTAACCTGGGTGCCCTTCGGAAAATTGAACCATGTATTCAAATCAGACCTTCCAATGTGCCTTAAGAGAAAGACTTTTAATCAATGCATATTGTCCGTGTTGACCTACGGAGCTGAGACATTAACGCTGACCAGAAGAACTATACACAAAATCCGTGTGGCACAGAGGGCGATGGAACGCTCAATGTTGGGCATTTCTCTCAGAGATAGAGTCCCAAATCACGAAATACGACGAAGGACAAGGGTGGTAGATGCAATGGAGAGAATAACAACTCTTAAATGGAACTGGGCGAGACATGTCGCCAGATTGACGGACAACCGATGGACCAGACGAATATTGGAGTGGAGACCGAGGCGGGAAGCCTATCGAAATAGGGGCCGCCCTCCAACAAGATGGACCGATGACCTGAAGCGCTGTCAGAGAAACTGGATGCAGGCAGCGCATGATCGCGATACATGGAGAGAATTAAGGGAGACCTACATCCAGCAGTGGATACAAGAAAGGGTTGATTGATGATGATGATGATGAAGGTTCCCTTTTCGACCAGATGTAGAATTCACCCAATGAACAAGAAACATCATAAGTTTATTTTGTGATGTTATTTTTACAAGACTTTTCGTGATGTTTATTTAAAACGTTAAAAAGACATCCATGTTATGTAATTAAAACATATTTTAGATGTACACAATACTACTTGAATTCGCAGTGATATACACATCCTATGAACTTATTTTCAGCAACTTCTTTGAGGAAACATCCATACGATGTTAATTTGTAAAGGTCTCACTAATGTTACATACAGAACATTACTGCAATATTACAAATTAACATGTTTCTGAGATGATCACATTTTGTAGTTACTTTTACAACTTTCGAACTACTCTTTAGTAACTTCCTGCGACTGGGTGAGCTGTTTGAATGATGTATTCATAAAATTATAAAAAAGAAGAAAACAGAAGACGAATAAAACAATGACACGCATGATATATGGTGGATCGTGGCGTGCAAGTAGGTTATAAGTGGTGGTAGCGTCGTTTTCAGTTTCGCGGTTTTATTTCAGTAAAAGCATTATCTTGTTATAATGGACGAACAACAGTTATCGGTAAGTACTTATTCCAAAATCATAATTATTAAAACTTGAATATACTCATTTTAATACTTTAATCGGCTATTCAACATTGAAATTCCGGGTGGAGGGATATACCGTTGATATACCGTAACGTTTCGTAAAGTTTTGATAGTTTGAAATTTTTATAGTTTTAATATTAAAAAATTATTCTAATAAATATTTTGTAAACCAGCTATGAGTTATCAGTAATCTTTATCAATTCAGTTTTAAATCGTGTTGGGTTATAGCAACTACAGCTTGATATATACAGTTGCACACAAATTCAATTTTTGTTAAGATGTGTCATATATCACTTTCCACACTTGTTATGTAATATGCTTACACTATTAAATTTTTTTAGGTTGGATTCCCGGACAGGATATTTGTTTTCAGGTTGAATTTCTTTTTCTGGACAAGATATTTATTTTAAGGCTGGATTTGTTTTATTTGTATTTTCAGTGTTCTATTTATTAATAGTTAATATACTTTTTAAATCTTCTATTGCTTTTTTATTTTAAATGTACAGGGTGAACAACTAAGAACGGTTGTAGGCCACATCTCAGAAAAGAATATTGGTACAAATAAAAAACATTACCTTTTGGAAAGAAAAATCGCTAGAAAATATTTATGAGTTTCTAAAATATCCACTAGGGGTGGAATGAGCACTCAAAATCATAATACTGTGATTTCAACATTGAAATTCCGGGTGGAGGGATATACCGTTGATATACCGTAACGTTTCGTAAAGTTTTGATAGTTTGAAATTTTTATAGTTTTAATATTAAAAAATTATTCTAATAAATATTTTGTAAACCAGCTATGAGTTATCAGTAATCTTTATCAATTCAGTTTTAAATCGTGTTGGGTTATAGCAACTACAGCTTGATATATACAGTTGCACACAAATTCAATTTTTGTTAAGATGTGTCATATATCACTTTCCACACTTGTTATGTAATATGCTTACACTATTAAATTTTTTTAGGTTGGATTCCCGGACAGGATATTTGTTTTCAGGTTGAATTTCTTTTTCTGGACAAGATATTTATTTTAAGGCTGGATTTGTTTTATTTGTATTTTCAGTGTTCTATTTATTAATAGTTAATATACTTTTTAAATCTTCTATTGCTTTTTTATTTTAAATGTACAGGGTGAACAACTAAGAACGGTTGTAGGCCACATCTCAGAAAAGAATATTGGTACAAATAAAAAACATTACCTTTTGGAAAGAAAAATCGCTAGAAAATATTTATGAGTTTCTAAAATATCCACTAGGGGTGGAATGAGCACTCAAAATCATAATACTGTGATTATCTCCAAAAAAGACATATACCAAAAGGTGACCTAAACATGCAACTTTTGAAATCTTTATGATTGTATATTTAGGATACCTTTAGTTTTTCTTTCTTGGCGATAATCACCTTATTATATGTTTTTAAGTGTTCTTTCCATTCCCTAGCGGATATTTTAGTAACACAAAAATATTTTTCAGGTTCATTTTCCTTGAGGTATTTTTTTAAAGTTGAATCATGATTCTTTTTTGAGATATGGCCGGCAGCCGGCGTTTTTAATTGTTCACCGTGTATTTGCTGAAACATCTATAGGATGTAATCCAGAATGTTTGAGGTATATTATTTAGAGGTTTAAGTAATATCCATACAACATCTAAAAGAATATACTGTATCGTTTTTGAAATGTTGCATTCAGTTCATTGGTAAGATGTTGTTTCATAGACATTGCATCAACATGTACTAGATGTTAAAAGGCATTTCTGAATGTAACAGAAATGTTGTTTTAGTTCATTATAAAGACTTCTTTTGAGGAAGTTCTAGTAACATCACAGTAATGTAAAAAGGCAGCGCTTTAACATCGCTGAGAAGTTCAGTTGTAACATCACAAAAGTTAACAGCCCTAAGCTGGGCATAAGCGGTTGTGAAGATGTGCATGTGATGAAAACAAGAGGAAAAAAGGGAACAACATTAGCATAATGTGATGTTAAATTAACGTGACTGTAACAATTATTTGCATAGTGGGCAGCGATATAAAAATTTCGATCTCTCGCAATTGCTTTTCAAAGATTATTGCTCCATTTTAGTTATTCTTGTGTTTAGAAGTTATTTTCATTAGTCGTATTTTATCCCATAGAATACATATTATTGCAGTGTATCGAAGGAAAGCATTCAGGTGCGGGAGTATTTTTTAATCTGTTTTAGACCACGATTTTTTTTACTGGTACATATTGGCATCTCTAGCTCCCAACGAGTCAAATGAGCTCCATTTGGTTCCTGGGATTTTTCTCGTTGCAGAACGAAACTATCAAAAAATGATAGATATCTCTTTTTTCATAGTTTTTGAAGAATTGCTGAACTCCACAGCTTCTGCAGATTGAGTTAGGTTAGGGGGTTAACATTTGGTACATTGAGTTTATGTTGACTTAAAATCCTTTCTTGGTTTCAACTCTTTTTCTCAACCGCGCTGCATTTCGTGGTGATTATTCCGTTCGAATTGCATCTCGATCTGCCATCAGTACGCGATCCACTTCGCAATTTTTTTTTTATAAAATTTTTTTTTCAATTCTGTTTGCTATTTGAGAGTGATTGAGCTCTGCTGCTCACGCTTCTTTTTTCATTTTATGTTTGTACGAAATATCCACATAACTTTATAAAGAAATAAAAACTTTTCACAGGTTGAAATAAAATTTATTGAGTAAACGCGTTTCGTCATAACATTGACTTCATCTCGTAATAAATTATGGTATTACAAAACAATCTATTTACACAAACAATTTAACATAACAGAGGGGTTCCTAGAGAAACTAAATAACAATAAGCAATTCATTGAGAGTTTTTGGTAGGTAAGTATATTGAATAGATTAAGGAGAGGAGATGGGTTTACTTCAATCTGGTCGTTAACAAGGTTTCCGGAAATTATATATTTATTGATGTATAGGGATTCCCAACAGTTGGTTTTGTGGATACTATTTTCTATCTGTAATATATTATAATTGTGATTAAAGGTATGGTTTTCTTGAATAAGATGGCACGCATAATCACAGTCAGTTTTCTGCTCAATGTAGCTACATTGCAGGGGCGGCTATTCGAAGGCAACTAAGGAGGCTAAGCCTCCTCCTCAATAATATTCCGTGTATCACTAATATATTATATTGAATAGTCAGCATTCAGCATATTCATATTAATCAAAATCATATTATTTTATGCACCTACCTTCCTTTCAACATACATTATATAATATTTTAATTACGATAGAAGGTATTTACATTTACTGAATTTCATTCATTTCAAGATTTGTGCAACGCTGCGGAGGCTTAAAAAGGTATATTCTCAACGTTCATTATGCCTTCCACAGAAAAGCAAACAACGGTGCAAATACTGCGAATGAATACTTCATTGCAATAGAAAAGCAAAACACATGTAAATGGCAACACCGATGGAGCCTAAGTCTCACACAATGTCGACCAATCACAACTATAGACTTTTAGGTAAAATCGAGTGAATTCGTTGGAAAGCATTAATTTAATCGTAGTGACTAATGGCCGAAAACAGTTTGTTTAAAATTTCAATGGTGACTTAGTGAAATATCTGTTATCCCATAACTTCAGTGCACTAAGTTATGAGGATAAAGTTTTGATAAAAACATTGCGACCTAAGAATTAAACAATTTGGTGCAGCGTAACAGACAACAAAATCGCGGTTTTAATATCAAAAATTATGAGAGACATCCTTGCCTAACCGGATCACAGGTAAAAAATAAATTATTTTGTTGGCAGTGTTTACTTTTTACTAGGGAAAATGTCTCTGTTTGGGGCCGCTTAGGATTTGACGATTTCATTCTATAGTTGAAAGTGAGGAATTTTTCACCGATAAAGTAACTTTAAATACCGCACGCGGATTAATATCTTATTTACAAGATAAGGAATTTATATATTTTTTAAACATCTTTTTATTAATTTTTGAACAAAAAGAAATAGTTTTTCAAATCTTACAGCACAAATTTTCAGAATGATTTTCTCACGAAATCGGCTCAAGTTTCGTTTGGAAAAAAATTCAGAATTTCGTGCAGAAGTTTATTTTAAAAAACTATTTTCTGTATTTCAAACTACTGATGATACGACTCAATTTAGCCCAAAATGAAAGAAATTCAGTTTCGCAGATATGGAGATTCACTATAAGCAAATATTTTATGAAATTTTGGATACTATTAGGGGTCAAATAGAAATAAGGTTCTCTGATTTGAAAGAACTGCATTTCTTCGACTTACTCAATAAAAATTTGTTTACCGGATTTTCGGCTAATTTTCCAGATAACCTTTTGGAAAATTTATGTCAAAAATACACTTCTTTTGATAAGGTGGCCCTAAAAAGTATACTGTGTGTTGTTTATAATGACAATGAACTTTTGGGACAAAATGAAAATCATGTGATGACTATTAAATACCTTTTTGATAATGATTTGAATCAAGATTTACCCCAACTTTATAAACTCTTATGTCTATAATTGTTTCTATCCCGGTGACATCGGCTTCCGTAGAGCGCTCGTTTTCCACTCTTAAGAGAATTAAAACTCATTTACGAAATTCAATGAGCCAGGATCGTTCGAAAAATATTAGTTTGTTGTCTATTGAAAAGATATTGGTAAAACTTTTGGCGAAAGACAAAAAATTTTATGAGGATATTATAGATCATTTTGCTAACGTTAAAGATCGCAGAATCCCGCTAATCTTCAAAAATATACAATAACTTTTTATTTGCTCTCACCAGCTGTCCCACACATATTTTGTACATTTTATTTTTCACAGGTTTTGTTTGTGGTACTAGGTACTTTATTACTTAGTATTATACCAAATAATTCGTTGTTCCTTGTAAAAATATTAAAAGAATTTATTTTTTGTTTGATTTTATGTAAACATTATTTTTCATTTAAGGCTTTCTGCCTTGGCATTGGCATCTATGCAGGAATTATAAAAAGTAGATGTCTATGCCAAAGAATTTATTAAATTTTTTTTAGGTCTAAATGTATATTTTATTATTTTATTTTGTTGTTATTTTATTTTTATTTTGTTTTACTTTTATGACAAGAATTTTATTTTAATCTATTTTTGGGAGGGTCCTATTTTATTTTTGGCAAGAAAAAACTCTCACCTCCCCGTTGGTTCTTGCTGGGCAACAATTGATAAATTCCTCGAATAAGTAACAAATTCGTTAAGTAGGTAGGTAGGTACCTATTTAGTGAAAGAAAAAAAAATTTGATGAATAGATGAATAGATTAATTGACTGAGAAGAGTTTTTGTGAATATTGTAAATAGGAGTTGTAGGTCTCAAAGTAGACACTCGAAAGTGAAAAAAGTTTTTTTCCAAACAAATTAATAGCTTAGGGTGCTTTGTTTTACTTTGATTTTCTTTAAATTATAAGGCGGCTGACCTTGAAATCCTAAAAATTTTCGCCTATGCTGTATTTTTTAACACCTCTTGTAGCCTCCTTAAACCAAAACCTCACGAGCCGCCACTACATTGGTGTTCGTGTATTCGAGTTTTGAAATTTCTAATTGTACGTCCTATATAGAATTTTTCACAATCGTTACAGTTGAGCCTATAAACATCACCTCTATGAATTTTAGATTTGTTGTTTTTAATCAATTTTGCAAAACTATTGTTGGTTTTATAGGAAACTTTGAAATTTCGTTTATGAAGAAACAATTTCAGGTTTTCGGAAGGTTTGCCAGGTATGTTAAACTGTTAAATACGTACAGTATTTAACAGTTCTCGGATATAAGTGGGTGAACTTCTGAGAATACCATTTTGTATTTTTTTTCTGAATGAGACTGTCAATCATATTGGGCGAATAACCATTATTTACTGTCATTTGTTAAATTATATTCAATTCCTTTCGAAAATTAGTTTCGGACAACGGAATTTTGAAAAATCTATGAATCATACTACGATAAGCGGCTAATTTATGTTTATTGGGTGTAGTGATGTGTTAGAATTGTAATATCTAAGAGATGGTTTATGAAAAATTGAAAATTCTTTGTTATGTTAAATTTTTCGTATAAATAGATTGTTTTGTAGTATATATGTCATTTAGTACGAGATGAAGTCAATGTTATGATGAGATGAACTCAATAGATTTAATTTCAACCTGTGGAAAGTTTTTTTTTTGGATCGAAGTTCCTTACGGCAGGCTTGGAGGGGACAGGGATTTCGCTGCGGGACCAAACTGAAAAATATGCGAGACTAAAAGTGTGACGGAAGTAGACTGACGAAGTAGACTGACTGATGAAGGTCACGCTTTTAGTTAACACAAGCGAATATTGTATACCTTTCTCTTTCTTTCCGTTCTCTCATTCCTCCTCTTTCTGATCCCACTCCGCCACGTCAATCGCCAATGCATTTATGTAGGTACTCATTAATTCATGTACAAGCAACTCGAAAACGTCAGATGTGAAACATCGAAATAATTTTGTATAAGTTATATGCATAAGAGAACAGATTACGATAGGAATCAGATATGGCATAAAGAAAAGATAAAGCTTTACAAATTTGTTCCGTAAAATAGGTTTATATTCAATTATATAGCGTGGCGATAAGTTATCCTCTCGTGATATACACTCTTGCGTCTAATTTTCACATTGCGTTGACGACCGGGTGGTCTAAGTACTGAACCCTGGTGTGCCGTAGTTCTGGGTTCGAATCCCAGAGGTTACTCCTGGCTTTTTAAATTTTTTTATTTACAATCTCATAAGAACTCTTAGCCCCACATTTCAATATTAATTATTTGAATTTGGATTAGTTATTACTTCTGTCGTGCGCCCCGACACGCACATGTTTCGTTTTCGCAAATTGTGGTCCTTCTATATTATCCGAAGGAACTTCGTTCCTTCCTGGTGTCCCATGACACCGTTTTCTTGTTTTTCTTTATAAAGTTATGAATATGAACTTTCACGAAATAAATGCCAATTCAATTCAACGAAATATTTACGCTAAGTACTTTGCGCGATTTTTTGTAAATCATGTATTTATTATTGTAAGTATTGTTGAATCCCACTGAATAGTTTTCAATATCTTGCAAACAAAGAATGTTGTAATAACATTATTTTTATATATCCCATTACCAGGCCCGTATCCAGAAATTCGTTTCGGGGGGGGCCCAAGAAGCAAATCATGTAATGAGCGTACAAATAAAATAATTATGGGTTTTTCATAAAAACTGTTTAAAACTGCTCCAACATAACCTTGGAATTCGCATTCAAAACGTCACTTTATATACTCACTATTAACATTTTCTGCATCGTCTGAATTATCTGATTTCGGCTTCTTGAAAAACGATGTAATCGTTGTTTGACCTTGGCGACGTTTCATATTTGGTGAAATAAGTTGGTTTTTTAAAATCTCGAAGGTTTATGATAAAAAAAATGCTTGGATTGAACACAAACCCATAACACTCACGTGCAGTGATTCATTTGTTTTTGTTCGATAATAAGAGTCCAACATAAGAAGCTAAAAATCCCTAGATCTTGATCAGAATCGATTCGTACAATTGAACTATATTGTTCAATGCTGCCACATGTGGGATGTAAAAAGTCGTGTTACTGAACATGGCAGGCAGGCTTTTCATAATTTAAAAATATAAGGATACGTTCGATTGACACCAAACGTGCTTTCCGTCGACTAAAAAATCAAACTTCAAAGAATAGAAAATTCTATACTGAAGACTTTTCTTCGAAAAATATCGAATGGAAAAAATTTTCAAATTTCGGGATTTCGGGGGGGGGGCTCCCCTGGATACGTGCCTGCCCATTACGTACCTATGCACAACAGATATTTGAAATGTTCAAAGTTACATTTTACTGAGATGGCGCCCCATTAGGTGGGCATAATTCACAGAAGGATTGAAGGGCAACTTCCAAGTCTCAGGGTTGTATCCTGACAAAATGCGCAACATTTTACTGAAAAGTGCCTATAAAAGTAGGTTTTTGGATCGTATGGCCAACCCCGGTGACCACTTCCTATGAATTAATAATTTAGAAGCGTATATACCTTAATATTTTATCGTAGATAGGTATTGATGCAGTGGCGGCTCATGAGTTTGGCTTCAAGGGGGGCACAAAAATTATATTTGGATATAAGGTAAGGTGGGGCAAGTGCGCTATACATTTTGTCGAGTTCGCCTTTAAACAGCTACATAAAATCTGCTTTTTATGTTAGAGAGATTATAAGTTATGCAAAAGAAACTTCTACCACTTCTGTATTGTTCTGTGTCATAGGATTCTGCGAAAAATCGAAATTTACATGTTTCATAAACGAACAGAAAAAAAAGGTCCCTAGTATGCACTTCCCCATAAAATGGGGCAAGTGCATAACCCAGCTTTCGAAACGTTACAAAGGCTAATTAGTGCACGACGGGGCAAGTGCCAGATAGTTCGATTCCTGATGTTTGAATGGTTTTTGAATTTTTGAAAATTGGAGCATAACTCTCTGAGATACAGAGTTTGACAGCTTGTCGATCAGAAATTTACTGGGTGGTTAGAAAAAAATCAATTTAAAAATGTGATAAACGTTATATATTTATTTCCATTGAACAACTCGAACATTATACTATGAAAATTCAACAAAATCGCAAGACTTTTCATCATAAAAGGGTATCAGAATTATGTAAAAAATTCAAAATTCTACAATACAACAATAAAAAAAAAGTTCATCATTAAACGTTGTAACTAGGTAAATCAATATTAAAAATAGCTTCCCCTCGCCTACCAACTTTTGGTGATATCATTGGCTCATCTTTATCAAATTCAATGATCTCTCCCACGTAATGCTTGATCGTTTTCTTGCCCAAAAATTGAACGATGACCCAGTCACCAACAGCCATGTCATTAACTTTTTTAAAGTCTGTAGCATCTTCTCTCTGCTCTTTCTTCTTCTTCCATTTTTCTTAAGTAAGAATCGTAAGGGGGCAAGTGCGCAGCATCCTGCACTTGTCCCACTGTTGACTAGCGCACTTGCCCCGACACCTCAATTTTTTGAGGTAAGTGCAGAGTACCGCCTAACTCAGGTGAAATGAAAAAATCTAATTAAATACAAGTTTTACTCTAAAACTACAATATTAAAAGTATGTACTTAGTATGAGAAATATGCAAAAAATTGTAAAATGTGGTGGATCAACTGAGATGACCTTGACTCCTTCCAACTTGACACACGAGACTAAACCACATGGTCACTTTGAAACCGCGCCAATACTGAAGCGCACTGCCCTGGAGCGCCTCTAGTGACAAAGTTTTTATGATTATAAAGTTCGCAACAGAACCTACAGATGATAGCTCTCTGACTCAAGCTTAACAGGACAAAAGAGGGCTACTATGCACTTACCCCGAAAACGCACTTGCTCCACCTTACCTTACATACATATTTGTGTTTCAATTCAAATATTGATTTATCGATACTTCCAACATCCAAATAGATCTGGTTTTGGTTTTAGGCTAAATCTTTAGCCATTCAAATATCTTTAAAGAATTTATCAATGCATCTAAATCACTAATTTTCATAAGGTACCTTTCTACTCACCTACTTATCCGTTCAAGCAACAATCCATTCTTCTTTCTTTGTCCACGATGAACTTCTCTATCACCTTTTCATTAAAATCAGGAATTGTTTGAACCATAGCACTACGACGATCTTCACCACACATAGTATTTATTAGAAAAGATTCAATAAGTTTTAACTTAAAAAAACTCCTCTCTGATTCTGCTGTTGTCATTGGGATAGTCACTAATATTCGCAAAGTTTTAGTAATTTCTTTGAAAGCATAGTATCTAAACCTAACGACAGGATAAAATGTAATTTTTTTAAGCAGCTCGAAATGTCCTGAATTGTATATTATTTCTGATTGAGAATAAAATATGTTTAATTCCGTTATTAAAATTTCTTTATCGATAAATGATGGAAATGCTTTGCAAAATTGTTCTATATCATTTTATGGTAGTGATGTTCGATATTCTGTATATTTTTCTCTTAAAGATAGGTTTGTCCGAGGAAGATGATATTTGAATGCAAAATTTTCTCCTATTTCGAAAATTATGATATCGCAAACTTCTCTCGCAGAACTTTTAAATTTTCGTCATGTTTTCGTCCTCTCTTTCTTTGTGGATTTATGGCGCTGTCATCAGGTATAGTATCTTCACTATCTTCAACAGATGGCAAATTTGTTCAAATGTTCTCGATTTGTAACGGTTGTACAAAATGTCAACATATGGCATAATTCCCAAAAATTTTTAGCGAAAACAAAAAGCAATTATCTTCAAGCCATAGTCGTCAAAAGTAATATCTGCGAGGCACCGAGCATCATTTTTCTAATCAAGGATATCAATATCCGTACATTTACGCCATGTTGCATTGGCATTAAATTAACCAATGGAAATATGGAAAGCTTAGGTACTCTCTGTCTAACGCTGAAATTATAGAAACTTTGACCACTATTTAGCAAATGCTAAGATGAAAGAGCGCGCCATTATGATGCTTCTCAAACCCGAAACAAGAAAGAAAAAACGATTTAAAGATATTATCAGTTATATACATATATTACTACAATTTGGTGGCGTAGAAACAGCAGGAATGCAAACGTGATGAGACACGCCACGGTAGTTTTGAGCAGTACCTACGCTGAATGCATTATAGGTGTTTTGATGCGGTATTGTATGTAAAACAGCAGGATTGAGAACGTGGTGAGGTAAGATACGTAGACATAGCATAGTATATGCTGTACGGTACCTTGGTTTTCTTTGAGAACATGTACCTACAAGCAGTTTACGAACATTTATACTTTTAGCCACAAAAGTTACCAAGTCTTCCGAGTATAGGGAATATAAGGAATATTAAAACAATTCGTAAGAAATTCAAAAATCTATTTCTATATGAGTACTCTGAACGACAATTTTGATACTCATTAATATTAATTTTGCACTAAACAAGAGTTTTAAATTTTTTTACCATTAAACAATGAAATCAATGTTGAGAGATAAATCAGATTGGTATATACATACATACATATATATATATATATATATATATATATATATATATATATATATTATATATATATATATATATATATATATATATATATATATATATATATATATATATATATATATATATATATATATATATATATATATATATATATATATATAATATATATATATATATATATATATATATATATATATATATATATATATATATATATATATATATATATATATATATATATATATATATATATATATATATAAGATATATATATATATATATATATATATATAGATTTTGAAAAATCTTGATTTTTCAAACTTTTACGCGGTTCATCCCGAGAACCAAGTTTTTCAAATACTTCCGACCGCGGAAATCTTTCTGAACATATATATATATATATATATATATATATATATATATATATATATATATATATATATATATATATATATATATATATATATATATATTTATATGTACAGTGCCGGATTAGCCACGTAGCAAGAGTAGCAAATGCTACAGGCTCCGTGAATTGGGGGGCCGCGCGCTCCAACGCCTGTCCGACAGTGAAAAAAAATAAGTTTAGATAAGCGTAAAATATCTTGCATGCCTAAAACGCGAAGAGCTTATGCACTCCCACCTGAAATTAAAACTGAATTTGTTATCAGGGAATTCCCTGATATTGTCATCGACCGAGCTAGTCGTAAAACCCGAACAAATAAAATAGGATTTTATTCACTATCTAACTATAAGAATTTGATGTACATTTATATTTGGCACAACCTAAAGAACTGTAAAAAGCTCTTTAGATGTGAGCCATTCTTGAGAAAAATGGTTTTGAGTTCGAGTCTTTCGGGTATTTGAATAAGCTACCAGTAGGTACTGTTTAAGGAACTACTTCTCGATATTTGAATACTAAGCGGCAATATTAAAAAGTAGTGCAGAATAAAGTTGCTAAGGTTGTATGTTTGATTCACATTGAGTTATTGTTAGTCTAGCTTTGTATTTTAGTTGCAACAGTTCACCATATTATTGTAACACCAACACTTGTGACCCCTTGGCGAATGAAAAAAAATAGCCAAAGTTTTTTGTCAGTTCTCATGGCTCAACCCCAATCAGCTAACTGACCGTAGGTAAATTGGCTCAAATAGCTCTTTCACAAGTATCATGGATGTCAGTTACTTACATGAATATAAATTTGAATTTGATTGTTCGTATGTAACATTGATTTTACCTAATGAATATTCAAAATAATATACGTTTGAACTATTTTATTACCACAGTTCGAAAAACGCTAACCAATTTGATTTGTAAAAGTCATAAAAAGTACAGAAATTTTATTTCAAAAACTGGTATCATTACACGGACACAAATATACGTGTTCCTACATAGCCGCTCCGGGTTATCACGCACACATATTTTCGGTTTTATTCTGTAATGTGAGTTTAATACCATAAACTTGGGAACCTAAAGCAAAGGGCCTTTTGACCGATTTGCTACAGGCCCCGCGTTGGCTTAATCCGGCACTGTATATATGTATATATGTATATATATATATATATATATATATATATATATATATATATATATATATATATATATACTATATATATATATATATATATATAATATATATATATATATATATATATTATATATATATATATAATATAGATATATAAATATATATATATATAGATATATATATATATATTTATATATATATATATATATATATATATATATATAAATATATATATATATATATATATATATATATATATATATATATATATATATACATATTATATATATATATATATATTTATTTATCTTTTATTATCAATAACAGACTATTGATGTTTGGAAGAAGATTTTATTGACAAGTTTTTCAAAACTTTTGAGAGGGCAAACTTTTGAAAATGTCAGAATTTCTTAAGGAAATGTTTAATTATTAATAAAATTGTCTTTCAAACATCAATAGCCTGTTATTGCTAATGAAAGTTGAATGAGTAAAAATACAACACAGGCAAGAATATATGAATATATATTATATTTATATATATATATATATATATATATATATATATATATATATATATATTTTATATATATATATATATATATATATATATATATATATATATATATATATATATATATATATATTATATATATATATATATATATATATATATATAACTATATATATATATATATATATATATATATATATATATATATATATATATATATATATATATATATATATATATATATATATATATATATATATATATATATATATATATATATATATATATATATATATATATATATATGTATATATATATATATATATATATATATATATATATATATATATATATATATATATATATATATATATATAGGTATACGTAAAATATTATTAGGTAACTTTTAACAGTCATATGAAATTTTATGATTACATGCATGGAATACTATATTTAATTTGTAAATTAAAGTAATCAAAATATTTATACTGTTGTCATATCTGGATCACAAGTTTTATCACGTTCTAGGAATTCTGCGTTACATATAATTCACATAAAAGCTATTATGACCTGAGACCAGCTCATTTCATCAAAATTTGGATAATTTATCAGGACAAAATTGATAAATTTTAAACAACAGAAAAATTTGCCAGTTATTAGCAGCGAATACGATTAATTAAAAAAAGCTTCTATGTGAATATTATCTTATCTTATCTTTCGCAACTATATAACTTCATACTCAACTTAATATGGACTATGTACAATATGTATTTATCACAAGTATATCATTCATATTTTGCCATTTATTTATATTTGCACGTGTTCGTACTTCCCTCTAGAGTACTGCCAATGATTTTCTTGATTAATTTAATCAGTTCAACATACAAAAAGCAATCCCGACCAGCTGGCTTGCAGATCTCCCTATGATCAAATGGTACTCCATATTTCGTGCCAATACCTATATCTGCAAAGAAAATAATTTTGGATTTCAATATTTGGATCTTGTATATAAATTTCAAATAATATAATTAAAATTCAACCCTGAATAATTCTGTAGGTTACTACTATTTACATAAAGACAAAGAAAGAAGTTGAAGAAAATGAATAATTCTCTATGACTAAAATTTGAATCAGTTTAAATTTTAAGTGAACAGCTGGTTTGTTTTGAAGATACCTACATGAAAATCATACCGCAATAATTGAAAATCCGTACTTCCTCCTAGGAGTCAGAAATGCAATCTTATTATTAACTACCAATCTCTTTAAAAAACGTCAAGGTGGTTTCTCATCGAGGTACACCTAGCAATTATTATCCGATTTCTGATATCTGTTTATTAAATAGACGAGAAAATGAAATTAGGTATGGCATAGTACTTCGGGTTTTGCATCCTAGGAGAAGGTAGTCATGTTCAACTGTTATTGGAGTAAGAAACTTCACACCTAATTTTTGATGATGAAATTATCGATAAATCATA
>JARQZK010002208.1:602500-615000 GCA_030704885.1 Cynegetis impunctata | reverse complement strand
ATATTCACGTAGTATTTTCATCTGAATTACAGAGTGTTCTGGAAATATTGAACTATTACCAGTAAAATTTCAACATTTTTTTAAAAATCCAGCTCTAATTAAAAAAAATCATAGAATAAGGTATAGAATGCCTAGGATTTGGAAGATAATCAACATTATTCGACGAAGAATGTCTTCTTCAAGAATTCATCCACATTTCGGTTCACGCAACCCATGATCAATGTACGAAAATGCGAAATTCTTCCTAGTACGTGTAATCATTGCCCAAACAAAAAAACGTTCGACTGGCAATCTTTATCTTACAGACACCAATTTGTAAATATTTCATTGATACTCACTTTCCGAACTACCTACATTTTTCAGCAAATTCATGGGCATTCTGTTGCTATATACAACAATTATGATTAAACTATTTGAATTCTCATAGTATGCTTTGGAAAATAAATATTTAGTTCACCTCACCTGTCATTATTTTGACAGTTTCTTGGAAATTATCGTTGGTATTTAATGAAAAATCTGTAAGTACTGAAAATGGGATTCCCCATACAGCAGAAAAGAGATATGATTAACGTTTTCTACAGAAATAATAGGAACATGCGTCTTTCCGCTTGACTTTTTTTATGGGGTACACTAAAAATAGGATATATTAAAACGAAATTGGAAATATAGAAGATTTAAGAATTAAAATCATGAACGCTTTCGCATCACTACGCCGAAAGGATATGCTCAGAGCGAATAATAACTTACAAAAACGACTCCGTAAATGTCTGAAACGAGAAGATCGTCAATTCAAACATTTATTTCGATTATGATTACTTATAATGACTTATTTCAATTCTAGATAATAACTAAACATGTTCTTGTGCGATAAGTTATAAAATATGAAAACCTATATGACCAATAATATGTGTCAATGTGATCAATAATGTTTGTGACAGATTATGTTTGTCCTCAGCAGAATACATACAGATCTTCCTCATACCTACTGAGGTGAATCGACATTGGGATCAATAATAATTATTCTACCAATGCTACATTATGGCAAAGAAATAAAATCTAGAGACTAGATAATCTGGAAATTCTGAAATTGATTTTTCTTAAGGAATCAATTTGTCTGATTCACCTCTCATTCTCTGATATTATTCAATTAGAGTTGTTATGGAATTAAAAAATGATGAGATATCACTAGTATTAGTTCAATATTCCCAAAACACTTTATGATTTATATAAAAATAAAACGCCAATATGAAACATATATAGGTAGTTCGAAAACTGAGTAACAATGAAATATTTCCAAATTGGTGTCTGGAGTATGAAAATTTCTATTGGAAGATTATTTTGTTTGGGCATTGATTATATGCACATACATGTACGTACTGGGAAGAATTTCACATTTTCGTACATTGATCATGAGTTGCGTGAACTGAAATGTGGTTGAATTCTTGAAGAAGACATTTTTCGTCGAATAATGTTGATTATCTTCCAAATCCTAGGCATTTTTTACCTTATTCTATGATATTTTTTCAATTAGAGCTGCAATTTTTAAAAAATGTTGAAATTTTACTGGTAATAGTTCAATATTTCCAGAACACTCTGTAATTCAGATGAAAATACTACGTGAATATAAAACATGACCCTTGGCATTCAAAAAAATGCAATAAAAAATACAGGTCCGTATTTGAAAATTGAAAGTTGAGGGTGGCCCAATTTATACGACACCCTGTATATAATTTTTATTCAGATATTTAGATAGCCTACAAAAAGTGGCAATGGCAAAGTGACAATTGTTTTGAAAACAATTCATTAAATAAAAAGATATAGGCAAAAAAAGGATTTCGAAATTTTCGATTTTTCCTATATAACTCCAGAACTAAAGGAGCTAGATCAGATTTCTTTTAACGATATAACTGACCTCTGAAATATGCTACTTTACCCCCATTTAACCATCGCTCTATCTCTTACCGTTATCGAAATCCCCATGCATATACTCGAATTTGAATAGCCCTGTATATATATATATATATATATATATATATATATATATATATATATATATATATATATATATATATATATATATATATATATATATATATATATATATAGTTGATGGAATCCGTCGTTACTACGTGATAATTTAACATGATGAACGAAACTATATTTGAATTTACTACGTTTATTATCACAAAATATTTTGAAAAATATAACACTGCGATTGCAATTTCGGTCACTAGACCATCATCGGGCAGATTGAGTTACGAACTCAATCTGCCGAACGAAATTGCAATCGCAGTTTTATATTTTTCAAAATATTTTGTGATAATAAACGTAGTAAATTCAAATTTAGTTTTGTTCATCATATATATATATATATATATATATATATATATATATAAATGCAAAGAAGAAATTTGTAGCGGGGAAATAGTAAATGAAAAGAGCGAAATTGTCGGTCTAGCCCGTATATATCGAAGCAGCCGTTGACACGTATAGACATTATATATTAATATGATAGCGCTAAAATCGAACACTGACCGATTACCGCCAAACTTAGGATATCTATATTTTCTTCATGTAGAAGGTTTTTAGGTGAAATAATTATGAAACTTGAATTTTTTAGAAACGTGGTCAGGTAGCTGGTCAGGCGATATATGCAATATATAACGGTACAATTCTAGACATGTTTAAATTATGTGAAGAAAATTTTCAGTTTTCCAATAAAAATAAGGTTCAAATTTTATTTCGAATTTGTTTATCTATATAATTTAACGCGTGATAAAATTATTAAGATAAACAACGTTCTGCATCTAACTTCATTTTTCAAAAGATAATGAATATTCAATTATAACACATATATTAATATCTACTGATTGTTTTTGCAGATAACTCACATATTACCGACTCTAAAACATGATATGTGAAAGTAGTCTTTCTACATAACGTTTACCTACATGTATGCAGCGCCGCATTAACCATTAGGCAGAGTAGGCAACTGCCTAGGGGCCCCGCATCGACTAGGGGCCCGTGCACGCACCAAGAAAAAAAAATTTCATTCAATGACAAATTTATTTGAAAATTTGTATGAAATTCCTCAACAATATTATTGCTTTCTTTCGACGCATGTTGTCAATTGATGAAATACTTCGTACATACAGAACCATCTAGTACCGAGTAGTAGAATTAATAAACTGTCTTCGTTCAAAAATGTCTCAGAACCGTTTGAATTCATTGTCGATAATGGCCATTGAAAATGATGTATTAAAAAGGGTCAACTTCCAATATGTTTTAAACGATTTTGTTTCTAAAAATGTTGATATTTAAACTTACTTTACTGTACAAAGACAATAAATATCTTGGAAGTTGACTTTTTCCAATTTGTACTTTACAAAACTGTTTTCTTTAGTTTATTATATTTTATTACGTTAACAAGATCAAATTTGAAATAACCGCGTCCCTTCTCATTTCTCTTTCCTAACCCATCATGCAACCTGGATCATCATTCATCACATATCTATAAACTATTCATTAAGACCATTTCAATAAAGCTAACGAGTCAGGTAAGGTGATGCTGCTGCATCAAATCAAAGTAACCATGTTGTTGCAATATCACATAAGGCTTTGAAGATCCCTGGAGTCGATCATCTGGAAGTAACTTACAACTTACTAACCCTTTATCAACTTGAAAAAACCAGGGGCCCCGACAGGGTTAATCCGGCCCCGCATGAATGTAGCATAATCAAAAAACTGTTATCTTACGTTGTAACAACGCACGCTTTACCATATAGTCCACTCAAAATAGGAAAATCAGAGGAACTAAAAATACTAGTGCCAATTTTTTCAGCAATGTGTAGGGAGGAGTCCCCTGAACAAGGGAAAATAAAGTCCCTCCAAATCCCGGTGCCGCTAGAGGGGAAGGGGGTTTAAATGTTCCATTTTTCAGTTTTTCGCTTATAACTTGAAAACGGTGCGTTGCAGTGAAAAAATTTGTCAGTACAAAATGAAAGCTTATCAAATTTGCAACAAATTTTGTAATATACATATACATTTTAAAACTGGACCGTTTTCGTGCTCGGTAAAAGTGGATATTTCAAAAAAAAAAATCACTCTTGTTTTTCGTAAATTTTTGTCTTTTAGATACTCACTCGTTAGTTCTAGCGGAGAATCGTAGATATAAAATTTATACAGCATTAAATTCCCTACTAGAATATATATCCAACGTCAATTTATATTGAACCCATCGCCACTTTTAAGATTTCAACGAAAAATCTTGATTTACCAATTGAAATAAATAATAGTTTTGATCCATTTGATGGCTCCATTTCTCTACATATGTTCATGTATCTGGTTTACGCAAATGTATAAGATCTTATGTATTATATAAATATTTACCTATCTATAGAATATATTTTGTAAATATATATATTTGTAAAAGCGGTGTGTACTTTTATTGATAAATTAAACCTCTAAGGCCTTATTGAAAGAAATTCAATTTTATTGTACACAAAAATATTGAAATAGACACAAGTATAGTAGAATTATTATTATTAATATGTTTTAATGATTAATGATTAGTCTCGTCGACAATATCCTCGTCGATGTCTTCCAAGAGGACAGACAGGCAGTTTAGGCAGTCACTTTCACATCCACAAACAGAAGAGCAGTGGATGCCTGCCTTCCTACAACCACATCTGTTATTGCATCCCGTAGCACAGCGGCAAAATATTGCATTTGAAATGTGGTCTGACGCAGGAGGCTCCGAGGATTTGATGGGAGTGAGGATTCCATGTTCATTCCTATCCCAACCCCATAATTGTGGTTCGATGGCCAAATTTGGGCACGCTATGAGCGTGCTGTGCAGCAGCTGCTTTTGTTGGTGGCAGAGAAGCCAAATTGACTTCGTTGACGATTTAACAAAGCAGCTGTAGCGGTGTTCATTTAAATCCTCTTCGTTGGGTGGGGCGTTGTAGAGGGTAAGTAGCATGGCTTCTCCTGCTTGGACCACTTGCTTTTTGGTGGATGAAGGATTGCTTTATACCATACCCACCGACACTTGCTGTCTAATCTCGTATACTAGCCATCTCGAAAACATTTCATATGATACGTATTCTTCGACCGGCCGCAAATTAATATTTGTGACTCTTAAATTTGTTTTAAATTTGGTGGTCGCTAACAGTTATTTAGTGAAACTTCGATGAAATATCATAAAAATCATATTATATTGTTTTTGACATGCCGTAATATTGTATTGTTATTTTACTGTGATTCAGAACGTGTTAGAAGCTATTCGGATGCAGAGAATTTAATAGGTACTGTACAATTTTTATTCTGACGATTTTCCCCTAAAATTAACCAGTGAAGATCTAGAAGAGAAAAATATACAAAAAAGAAGAGTTCAAAACAATTTTTTTTTAAATTACCACCTTTCCGGAGCTAGTAGCATGAAAACGGTTCAGTTTATGGAAAAAATGTAGGTAACCAAACCTGTAGAAAATTTAATGAATGAACACCGCTTCAGCTGTTTCGTTATATCGTCAACAAAGGTGAAAGCCAATTTGGCTTCTCTGCCAACGAAATCAGCTGCTGCACAGCACGCTCATAGGGCGTTCCTTCAAACCCAAATTTGGCTGGGTGGTACCACCATCTTCCCAGAAATATGGGATTGGGTTAGGGATGAACATGGAATCCTCACTCCCTGCAAATCCTCCTGATCTTCTGCTCCAGACCACAATTTATATTCAAAATTTGGCCGCTGTGCTACGGTCTGCAATAACAGGTGTGGTTGTAGGAAAGCAGACATCCACTGCTCTTCTGTTTGTGGATGTGAAGGTGATTGCCTAAACTGCCCGCCTGTCCTCGAGGAAGACATCGACGAGGATATTGACGACGAGACTAATCTTAGTGAACATATAATAATTATATAATATCATTCAAACATTTATATATATATATATATATATAAATATATATATATATATATATATATATATATATATATATATATATATATATATATATATATATATATATATATATATATATATATATATATATATATATATATATATATATATATATATAAATATTTATAGATATATATATATATATATATATATATATGTATATATATATGTATATATATATATATGTATATATATATATATATTTATATATATATATATATATATATATATATATATATATATATATATGTACATTTGTGTGAACCAGATATATGAATATATGTAGAGAAATGGAGCCATCAAATGGATCAAAAATATTATTTATTTTAATTGGGAAATCAAAATTTTTCGTTGAAATCTTAAAAGTGCTGTAAGTGGTGATGAGTTCAATATAAATTAACGTTGGATATATATTCTAGTGGGGAATTTAATGCTGTATAAATTTCATTTATACGATTCTCCGCTAGAATTAACGAGTATCTAGAAGACAATAATATACGAAAAACGTGTGAAATTTTTTTTTTAATATCCACCATAACGGAGCCGGTAGCACCAAAACGGTTCAGTTTTTCGAAA
The DNA here is from genome assembly GCA_030704885.1 of Cynegetis impunctata. NCBI lineage: Eukaryota > Metazoa > Arthropoda > Insecta > Coleoptera > Coccinellidae > Cynegetis > Cynegetis impunctata. The sequence continues at coordinate 608,464 of JARQZK010002208.1, read as the reverse complement.
AAATGTATATCACCAAATTTGTAGCAAATTTAATAAGCTTTCATTTTGTACTGAATAAATTTTTCATTGCAACACACCGTTTTCAAGTTATAAGCGAAAAATTGAAAAATGGAACACTTGAACCCCCTCTAGCGGCACCGGGATTTGGGGGACTTTATTTTTCCTTGTTCAGGGGACTCCTCCCTACACATTTCTGAAAAAAGTGGGACTAGTATTTTTAGTTCCTCTGATTGCCCATTTTTGGTCTAGATTGAGTGGACTAATATTTACTGAGCACTCACCTGCGGAATCATAAGCAACAATTTTCAAGAATATGAAAGACATCATAGTGAAAGAAGTCTCTATAATGCTGAGAATTTCTGGCGAAAAATCATCCTGGTCACATAAATTTAAGAACCTTCTATCCAGATCCAAAACGAAATCGCAGTCTGTAAACAAAGGTATTCGCATAGGTTATTTTGAATGGTGGGTGTGACAGTTACTTGTTTATTAATATAATTTTATAATTTCTTTAAACTTCTTCCAAACTAAGCTTATTGTGCTTGCTTGATGCTATGAGATAAGTGTTAACTTAAATTAATTTTACTCTTGACTTACTTCTTTGTACTTCGAGAAGTTCAATACTTCTTCGTAGAAACGGTAATGTTACATCTGCTAAGAGAGATCCTTTATGGGGTACACTGTAAAACATAATTGCTTTTGTTTGTTGTTTTAAGTTCCTAATTTCTTCTTTGTTGTCGAAATTCCTCTCGACAGCTGAAAATTATCAAATTAATGTGAAATTGAATTATCCATTCAATTTTTTTATAATTATATGAGATTATTTCTGTTTTTAGTTTTTATGCGACAAGCATTTATCTAACATTTATTCATTGACACGTGCATTCAATGAATTGGATTTTATCACCTTCAGGAATAAGTTTTCTCATTCCATAATCGTCGAAAATTAGGAAAAGTATGCAATTATAAAAAAAATTCATGTTTTTCTTGTTATTTACTTTCTGCTTGTTGACTTCATGAATAACTTGAATGTGAATAATAACTGATAGTATTTTTATCATAATGAACTATTTTGTTTGAAATTTTATTATTACAAAAACATTATTAAATGAAGGATCACCTACCATTAAGGATTATTTGCTTTATGTAAAGTCCTCCTTTCGAATGACCAACCCATACGATTGGTTGTCGACCAACACCTATTTTTAACAACTCATCAATCATTTCTTCACTCCTTTCAACCATACCAGTTCTGAAAGAAGTAACAAATATTTCTTGCCAATCTTATATAATAATCTATGAACTATTCAAATCAAGCATTCAGAAAATTAACTATTTTATTATTAAATATGTACCAGATGTGGTACCCATCCATATCATTTCACTACGTCCCTGACCGCTCCGAAGATGACAAGTAATGGCATGTAGAGGTACATGCCATTAGCCCAGTCAATGAAGGTTTCGATAGGAAAAAATTAAGCTAGAGCAGAATTTTTCTTCATTGATAAACCACTACCAGAGGATCATTTTTACAAAAGTCCCCAAAAATCCCCCTAGAGCTTTTCCCCCCTTTAAAATTTGTACTGTTGATTTGTTCACATAGTACCTATATACTTCTTGTAGTTCTTGTCCAGTATGCTATTTAGAAAAATATACAGATTTATCTTTATTTGTACACATAATTTTATTTTTCAGAAATTCAATGTGCAGTATGCAGTATGATATTTACAACATATACGTCTTTATCGATATATACGTCTTTCCCCGAAAAAATCGGGGAGTTTGAACATCACAACCCATTGAATTACTCACACATTGCTGATCAAACCAAGTTTATTTCCTGCACCCACTATATATTCCTCATATTTGTTGCAAGCACAATACTTGTAAAAACTCTTAGCAAATGTTGATGGCAAGTTTAAGAGATTAGTGGCTGTTTTGCTACGTCAAAGTTAGATCTTAGTATAGGTACTCTTCTTTGTCAAAGTTGCAAATCTGAAATATCGGGCCTCGTCCAAAGTTGAATATATTTTCAAACCATAAAAATGAAGTACAAATTTCTATCCACAGCCATCAACTCCTCTTTAGATGTGATTGTCTCAAAAATAGCCTAACCAAGTATTCAATGTTAGGTGACAAGTATTTATATTTATTTTAATTGACCAATCCAAAAAAACAAGAGGTGGTATCCCAACCGGTTAGTGCATGTGCAAATACTAGAAGTTTTAGCGAACTCTGGTGCTTGTCAATCAGAGCATCTTCATCTTAAATAGTTGATGGAATCCGTCGTTACTACGTGATAATTAAACATGATTAACAAAACTAAATTTGAATTTACTACGTTTATTATCACAAAATATTTCGAAAAATATAACACTGCGATTGCAATTTCGGTCACTAGACCATCATCGGGCAGATTGAGTTAAGAACTGAATACAAAATAATTATAGATTTGCGCTTACGGGTGGGAAAGGATTACTGCAGGTACCTAAATAGACAAGAGGAACATATTTCAAGAAGGGCTAATCGAGTGAATTTCACAAATTGGTACAATACAATGTTCTTAGAAAAGTCATTATTGTTTAAATACACTAAATATAGGAGAATATATCAAGTCAATCTGGTCGTTCAGCAAGATATCTTTTGCATTATTATTGAGTTTAAAAATTTCTAATGATTCTAAGTAAGTAAGTTTGGTTCCTTTCGGTAATTTGTGCATGATTTGAAAATTATCTATTTGTGGAAATGGGTGGTGGTTTTCACGGCAATGATTTGAAAACGTTGAATCCGTTTTATTTTTTAAAACAATTGTTGCTGTTCTTTAAATCTTGTCTTGAACGATCGACCAGTCTGACCTATATATACTCCTTTACATACAGGACAAATCAACTTATAAACTCCTGAACTTTCAAATTTTGAAGTGATATCTTTGGCATTGAATAAAAATCCTGAGAGTTTTGTCTTAGGTTTGAAAGCAATTTTAGATAAAATAATAAACAAGAAACGTAATCAACTAGCGTACAACAGCATATATCCCCAATTAAAAGTAGAAAAATCGGAAAAATTCACATCTTTAACATATTTTGGTCCTCTAACAGAAAAAGTTGCTAATGTCATACCTAAATGTAATATTAAAATTGCTTTCAAACCTAAGACAAAACTCTCAGGATTTTTATTCAATGCCAAAGATATCACTTCAAAATTTGAAAGTTCAGGAGTTTATAAGTTGATTTGTCCTGTATGTAAAGGAGTATATATAGGTCAGACTGGTCGATCCTTCAAGACAAGATTTAAAGAACACCAACAATCTTTTTTAAAAAATAAAACGGATTCAACGTTTTCAAATCATTGCCGTGAAAACCACCACCCATTTCCACAAATAGATAATTTTCAAATCATGCACAAATTACCGAAAGGAACCAAACTTACTTACTTAGAATCATTAGAAATTTTTACACTCAATAATAATGCAAAAGATATCTTGCTGAACGACCAGATTGACTTGATATATTCTCCTATATTTAGTGTATTTAAACAATAATGACTTTTCTAAGAACATTGTATTGTACCAATTTGTGAAATTCACTCGATTAGCCCTTCTTGAAATATGTTCCTCTTGTCTATTTAGGTACCTGCAGTAATCCTTTCCCACCCGTAAGCGCAAATCTATAATTATTTTGTATTCAGTTCTTAACTCAATCTGCCCGATGATGGTCTAGTGACCGAAATTGCAATCGCAGTGTTATATTTTTCAAAATATTTTGTGATAATAAACGTAGTAAATTCATATTTAGTTTTGTTAATCATCTTCATCTTCCCAGAAATATATATTTTTCTGTTTAGCAGCCAGCGTAATTAACAATATTATTAGATCTGTATGTGAACCCACAACTACAACACTAGAACTAATGTTAATTTGGTTTACAGCTGTCATGACAATATCTGAATCTGCATCTTATTCTGGTGATATTACTCTCAGACCTCAAGTTTGAAATTCTTATACCAGAGCAAGCAACAAGTTCTTTCTATTGTACTTGTAACCTCAAAACTCATCTTCTGCTGTAACACAAACAGAGTTTTTCTTGAACCCGATATCGCAAGATGAATGTCTTGATGTCTCTTCTGCTCTTCATTCTTGGTATAAATAGGCTCTTCAAGATATCCGTCAAAAACAATTATTATATTTTTCTCATACGTATTTGTTACATATCTGCAATCATTCTCTAGGATGTCACTGTATGTACAATTCCTTGTCCATGTTACATGGTATAGCAGGAACTTCCCATTCAAAATATAAATAGGGTTTTCTTGATGAAGGTCCTGAACAATGCCTTCCTCAAACATCTGCATAACTGAACATTTTGTACTATTACGAAGTGATACATCATTAAAATATGGATGGTGGTCATGGTGAGAATTCATATTCTCCAGGGGTGTTTTCAGGGACTTTTATTAGAACAGATTTCATTAGGAAATTTTCAAAGAATTTGTAATAATTGATCTTCGGTATATACTGTTTATCAAGGGTATTGGAGATTAATAAATTGAATTCAACTTGGCTGCACTATTATATCAAAAGAGAATATGTACACTAGTATAAACCATATAGACAGCAAGTAACTGAAGATTAGTTAGAAGGATTGTGGACAGGGGTTTGGAAAACAACATCTAACATCAATTTGTGATTACACTTAGGTGTCAATCTTGTACTGGGAAGAATAGTGACTTTGTGTGCAACAGAACCGAAAAAAGTAGTGTCTGCCTCAGAGTCTTGGTTATAAGGCAGCAGCTGCACGTTAATTTTGAAGTTCGTTATTTTTTTAAATTATTCCTCATGTTGGAGATTACTACGTTTGCTATTCGCTCACTATAATCATACTATGAATGAAGGTTATGAAAAAATTCATTAGAGTGAGGAATATTTTTGGAATGTTTCGTTCCACTTCACATACAAAACCATGAAATTTCAATGTAGTGAGAATTTTATGAAACCAAAGCCCTAATGTATATACATATATATATATATATATATATATATATATATATATATATATATATATATATATATATATATATATATATATATATATTTATTCGAATTGTTGTTGCCTGTGATCTATTTTTAATCTCTTGATAATTATTAGCAATAACAGGCTGGTTGAATCTTAAAAAACTCGATTTTATTAAAAAGTTGACGTTTCACTACGACATTCGTAGTTTTCCAAAACTTTTGAAAAAATTGAAATTTCTATGACATTTATTGATTTGAAAAAATTTGAATAGACAAAGACTACTTTGTCTTGCTAAAATTTTTTTTTCGAATGTGGTTATTTATTACGTGCTATTCAGTCTAATATCAACATTCAAAATTGTTATCATTAGATGGCAAGGGAAACCACAGAAACCTTTACCTACGTAATGTTCGAAAATAAAAATAATAGGGTACTATTTATCTAACAACAAAGAAATTAGTCGCAGGAAAAACAGACAAAGTAGTCTTTGTCTATTCAAATTTTTTCAAATCAATAAATGTCATAGAAATTTCAATTTTTTCAAAAGTTTTGAAAAACTACGAATGTCGTAGTGAAACGTCAACTTTTTAATAAAATCGAGTTTTTTAAGATTCAACCAGCCTGTTATTGCTAATAATTATCAAGAGATTATATATATATATATATATATATATATATATATATATATATATATATATATATATATATATATATATGCTAATAAATTTACTCTTCACAGACGAATGGTGTTATACTTGAATAATTGATTTTATACTTAGAAGTCTTGAAATTTATCTATTTTTTCAATGATTATCCTTCAGCTTTTGGTAGAACAACAAATTACCTTATTCTTTTCCTTATCCACATAGGACACCACAAAACATCCGTGTTGTAATTTAGTGCTATAACTCTAACGCTGGGACAATCCAAAGCAATCCAATCCCGTGGCCAG
>JARQZK010002208.1:580000-600000 GCA_030704885.1 Cynegetis impunctata | reverse complement strand
GGCAAGGTCGCAACATCAGCATGTTGTTGTATACATAATGCTATGAATATATAAGAACCAGAGGAAATCTGGAGGAGGAAGTAAGACTGAGAGATAGACTCGTCACGCTGCCCGAGCGCTCAGCGCTACGCCTATATTCAGTAATACATACCAATAAATACTCAAAGTATAGTATGAACCTGTGTTTAATTTAACACCCAGAACCAGGCATTACATGGCGATCCTGCCAGTTTAAGAAAAATTGTGGAAAATTGTGGTGATTGTGTGGCATAAATGGGAGGTTCTTCAAGTAAACCAGATAGGGAAGAAATTATAATTGCCCAGAATGGAGCAGGCAATTCGGCGAAGGCAACCCAGGCCATCACACGGACAGAAGGGATGCTAGGGGTAATTCTGATAATAATTTTGCTGGCAATTATTGTGATAATAGTGAAGAAGTTCCTGGCCCACATGAGGAAGCTGGCAAGACAGGAAATTCAGCGAGCAGAGCTACAAAAATCACAAGCATCGCTGTTGCAGGTTTGAGGTAGGATCTACCCTAGTGAACAGACACTATTAATAATTTTTTTTGTTTTCCTTTCTTAAATTTAAGTATGAAATAGGATGACCCCCTTTTTATATATATTTATATTTTTTTGGTTATTTAGCACTAGTTTATTATTTTCAATTGTAGTAGGTTAATAGTTCCTCGTTCGTGCAATAACCATAATTTAAGTTAGATGGAAAATTTTATATTTTTTTGCTGTAGATAATTATTACTATTATTTTTGCTGGAGCTATTCTTAGTTAAGATTATGGAAATTTTTTTATCACTCGTTCTGTGCCATTGAAATGAATATGAATTGTGTGACATTGACATTATTGTTATTATAACGTTGCTATTTTAATAACATGGGTAATCTGATGACACTGATCCCTGACCTGCATTGACTCACTATCAAGTTACTATTGTTTTATGAGTAATTGGTTTATTGAATGGATTTAGAATCTTGCGATCTATTGTGTAACAAATTGAAGGAAATAAGAACTTATTTAATAAAAATTGGTCCAAAACGACGGCTTGAAAGTAGAGACATTGTTGAAACTAAATTAAACGAATCAAATAAAATTTATGAAGAGTGCCATAAATATTTTAGATCTTTCGATACTAGGAGAGTAGAGCCATCTGACTTTCATTTAGTTATAGATTAGAAAGCAAGAATCAACAGTATTTTCCGAGAAAATTGTAAGCCTTTGCTCTTTTGATGATACGAATAGTGGAAAAAGTGCTTCTGATATTGTAGTAGAGACAACAAAATACAAAACTGCGGTCATGGAGTTCGATTTGAAAATAGCCTGCAGTCTTCTGCCAACAATGGATAGTACAGTAGAAAGCGTTAGTAAATTAATCGACGGTATAGAGTTGTACGATTCCATGTTAAGCCCAACAGCAAATCGGAATCATCTAATAAATCTCGTTTTGAAATCCAGGTTGTCAACAGCCGCTAAAATGAGACTCGACCAGAGTTATGGTACAGTGGAACTTTTGCTTTTAGATATGAAAAAATATCTTATTCCGAAAAAATCGTATACGGCCTTGCAAACAAAATTGTGTAGCGTTAGGCAAGGTAGTAAATCAGTGGTGGACTTTGGGAAGGACGTCGATGATTTGTTTGTTAATCCTACAAAAACGCCAGCCGAAGGAAATCCTAACGCTTATAGTATCCTGGGACCAAATAATGAGAAACCAGGCATTAAGAGATTTGCTGATGGACTTAGCGACCAGAGGTTGAAGTACGGTAATTGCAGCCCGTCAGTTGGACTCCCTTCGCGATGCGATTTCGATAGCTGAAGGCGAGGATACCGAAAGATCTGAGGAACGAGCGGTAATGGCATATGACAGTCGGGAGGCGAATGGCAGACAATTCGTCAATAGAGGTTTCCGTCGAAACAGGGGTAATTTCAGGAACCAAAACTTTGACGGAAACGGTAGAGATCAGAATAGTAATATGGAATTCAGAAACTATAACTATGGAAATTCGAGGGGTAGCTACAGGAGACAGCCCTATAGAGGACAAGGGAAAAATTACAATAATTATAGAGGTACGGCTAGAAGGGTGCAAGCAATAAACGGCCAAGAGAATGACCGTAGCGTGAATGTTGTTGAGTCAGTGGACAATGAATTAGAAGTGAATCAACTTAATCAGTTTTTTCGAGAGGATTAGTATGCATGGGATTTTTACGGGTTCTGGTATGAATGAAGTATCGTTTACAGTAAATGGGGTAGATTTAAAATGTTTAGTAGACACGGGAGCATCATTGTGCGTGATTAAACTCGAAAAGGTACATCCTAGTATTCCTATTTTTAAACACAACATAGAAATAAAAGGAATCGGGGGAAATTTAGTCTCAGTGGGGTATGTAAAATTAAAATTGTATGTTGATAACGAATTTTTTGAAGAAAAATTTTTTGTATTAGATAATCTTTCGTGCGCAACGGATGCTATTTTGGGAGAGAACTTCTTTTCGAAGTATAAAGCTTCGATAGACTACGAAAGGGGCTGTCTGGCTCTCAAACGCAATGGTAAAGCCGTAATAATAGACCTGAGGGCGAGACAGACTCCTACGCATAATGTAGTCAATATCCCGGCTAGATGTGAGGTGATACATTTAGTACCAACTGAAGCAGAAGGCGATTGTGTGATTGTAGCGAATGAATTAAGTCAAGGGGTATTTGTAGCAGGGGCAGTAGTGTGACTGTACGTAATGACAAGATACCCATACGACTGATGAATACAAGGGAGAATGAGGTGAATATTAGAAATTTTGTCCCAGAACTACGTAGTGTGAATGAATTTGAGTGTTGCACATTTGAAAATAAGACTAACTCGGTAGAGAGAGTGAAGGAAATATTCAAACGTATACCGTTCAAGGATATGGGTAAGAAAGAACAGGTATCCATAGAAAATATTTGCGCAAAGTATGCCGACATTTTTCATTTGGAAAATGACAAGTTAACGACAACAAATTTAGGACAAGCAAATATAACATTAAAGGAAAATGCGGTACCAGTGTACAAAAAACCATACAGGTTGCCCCACAGTGCCAAAGAGGAAATAAGTAGGCAGGTAGACGTCATGTTAAAAAGACGGCATAATCGAGGAAACGTCCTGCGAATGGAGCTCTCCCTTACTTATTGTGCCCAAGAAAGCGGACAGTTCAGGGAAAAAGAGGTGGAGGACTGTTATCGATTATCGTGCACTCAACACGCAGATAAAGGATGACAAATTCCCGCTGCCAAATATTACAGATATTCTTGACTCTCTAGGTGGAGCGATGTATTTCAGTACCCTCGACTTAAGTCAGGGATACCATCAGGTCGAGCTGAATGAGGGAAGTAGACCTTGCACTAGTTTCGTTGTTAACGGAAAAGGGCAGTTCAGAATGCGTCGCCTACCAATGGGATTAAAAGTATCACCGAACATATTTTCAAGATTAATGACAGTGGCAATGTCGGGCCTAGGGCACCGTTGTATAGTCTACTTAGATGATTTAATAATTTTCGGTCGTAACTTAAATGAACATAATTATAACTTGGTTCAAGTGTTGGAGAGGCTCCGTAAATATAACTTGAAATTAAACCCTGCAAAATGCAATTTTCTAAAAAGGGAATTGCTGTATTTGGGGCACATTATCACTCCAGAAGGAATACTTCCCGATCCTGAGAAGACTAGGGCACTGGAACACTACCCGCTACCAACTAACGCAGAGGAAGTTAAAAGATTTGTTGCGTTTGCAAACTATTACAGGAAATATATTCCTTATTTTGCCCAAATTGCGGCACCTCTAAATAAATTAAGTCAGAAGTCCGTACCCTTCGTCTGGTCGGATGAATGCCAACAGTCATTTTTGAAGCTGAAAAAAGCACTCCTCACCAAACCAATTTTGCAGTATCCAGATTTTTCAGAGAAGAACGAGTTTAGACTACAAACGGACGCTTCGGGTATAGCCATTTCAGCTATACTTTCTAATAGCGACAACAGACCCATAGCCTATGCGAGTAGGGGACTGAATAGAGCTGAACGCAATTATTCAACGATTGAAAAGGAACTATTGGCCATCGTATGGTCCGTTAAGTATTTCCGCCCATACTTATGGAACAGACCTTTTAGAATTTTTTCGGACCATAAACCACTGATGTATTTATTCAGTCATTGTAACCCATCTAGTCGCTTAACAAAGTTTAGGTTGTGTCTAGAGGAATACGACTTTACAGTCGAGTATGTCAGAGGCAAAGACAATTGTGCAGCGGATGCATTGTCAAGAATAATTGTTACGTCAAACGAGCTCCAAAAAATGAATGAAAGTGTTATTGCAGTTATGACTAGGGCACAGAATAGGAGAGGTAGGAGTGAAGAAATCGACCAGGGCTCGAAAGCGCCTAAGGATTTAGGCCCGGATCAACCAAAAATAGGGGAGATTCTAAAGTCACCCCCCAATTTTACAGAATTATGTTTTGTAAGTAAGAAATCCCTAACGCAATTAATAAATGATGATACCTCTAATAAATATAACTTTGAAAATATATATTACGATAAAGCCGTTGCAACAATCTACAGTAATCCAAATATTCGATCGACATTGGCGCGAGACGAAATGTTGAGAAATTTGGAAAGCATCTGTAGAGAAAATGAAATAAAGGAGATATTAATTACTAAAACAGAGCGGAATATAGACAGTATTAGGGATTTAGCAACGGCAATTAATGAATTAGACACATGGACTGGTCCAATTATTAATATTATAAAAGAGGTAAAGAAAATTGTAAGCAATGAAGAGAAGAAGCTAATATTAAATGATTTCCATTTGCTGCCTACTAGTGGGCACGCAGGCATCAAGCGGATGTTTAACAATGTTAAAAAATATTATTACTGGCCAAGTATGCTGGTTGACATAACAAGGTTTATAAATAGATGCGATTCGTGTCAAAGGAATAAGCACAGTAAAACATACCAAGGTACCGATGGTCGTGACCACCACGGCCAATGCGGCGTTCGAAAAAAAATTTTTCTTGATATTGTCGGTCCATTAAAAGTAGATAATGACGGATTTGCGTACCTTCTGACTGCTCAATGTGAATTGACAAAATTTGTGGAAGCTTACCCGCTGAGGACAAAAGATTCGGTATCAGTTGCAAAGGCGTTCGTGAATAATTTTATATTACGTTTTGGAATACCTAAAGAAATCGCAACGGATAGGGGAACGGAATTCATATCGAATACCATGACCGAGGTATGTAAATTGTTAAATATATCGAAATTATGTAGTACGGCGTATCATCACGAGAGCATAGGTGCATTAGAGAATACGCATAAAGTATTAAATGCATACATGAGGGCGCTAACGGCAGAACAAAGCTCTTCTTGGAGTAGCTGGGTTCAATACTGGTGTTTTTCTTTCAACAATGCTGTGCATTGTGAAACACAGTATAGCCCTTTTGAATTAGTTTTTGGGAAGACATGTAGATTGCCAACCAATTTGACGAGAGAAGTCGAGCCTGTTTATAATCCTTACGATTATCCAATTGAACTGAAATATCGGCTACAAAAAGCACAAACGGAGGCTCGGCAGAACTTGGTAAGGAGCAAAGAATTAAGAAAGGCAAATCATGACAAGAAACTAAAACCCATAAGTTATAAAATAGGTGATAAGTTATTGTTAAGAAACGAGAGTGGCAATAAACTCAGTGAAGTGTATGTAGGCCCCTATATAGTGATTGAGGATTGCGAACCTAATGTAGTAATCCGTAAAGACGAAAAACCCGAAACTGTTCATAAAAATAGAACAAAATTATACGTAGAATAAATTGCTTTAAAAATTGTCATTGTAATTATAACTACTTCCAGCACACCTCTAGGAAGGGATATGGTAATTAAACCATGCATAGGAAATTGAAAGGAAAATTTTAAATTATCATACATTTAAACGAGACAGAATTTTCTCGAGTAACCTCAATAAAATTCTTTCAATTAGCCCGAGAGGTGTGGTGAGTAGATCAGTAGGTCAGTGTCACGTTACTCCATAAATGTTTGGTTACACCTTATATTATTACTGTAAACATCACGTCTGGGCAAGGTCGCAACATCAGCATGTTGTTGTATACATAATGCTATGAATATATAAGAACCAGAGGAAATCTGGAGGAGGAAGTAAGACTGAGAGATAGACTCGTCACGCTGCCCGAGCGCTCAGCGCTACGCCTATATTCAGTAATACATACCAATAAATACTCAAAGTATAGTATGAACCTGTGTTTAATTTAACACCCAGAACCAGGCATTACACAGTCGTTGGAATATTACGTAGAATTGAAATCTGTTATAATATATGAGATGTTCTATTTGAAATGAGCAAGTTGACACCTACTCGCGGTATAACCCGAATATATATATAAATATATATATATATATATATATATATATATATATATATTATATATATATATATATATATATATATATATATATATATATATAATATATATATATATATATATATATATATATATATATATATATATATATATAATATATATATATATATATAATATATATATATATATATATATATATATATATATATATATATATATATATATATATAAGTCATTAACTTATAGCTATTTTAGCCGATTTGACCCCGTCGACACAGGTATATTGCCAAAATAAAAAAAAATCTTCTATCGATAGTTTTTTGTATATAGATCGATTTGGTTCCCGGTGGGTCACTCTGTACAAAGGTTACAACATCTGGCAAAATTGTTGAACACTCTAGCAGGCGAAGAAGAAAGGAATAGGTAAAAGTGGAGACAGTCATAGAAAGTCAAAGAGAATAGTACGAATCAAACCAAATAAATATAAACAAAATTAATATAATATGAACAAAATTGACCTCGAAATTTGATATATAAAAACTAAAATAAAAACTCAAATGAAAAGTTAGTCAGTATTATATTGCGATTTGCATGTTCCCTTCGGTTAAGTATGAATAATATAAATGAAATTCAAAATTTTCAGAGGTAGGTTGAAAGAAAATTCTTGAAAAAATTAGAAAAAGTAAAATTAATATATGGCATAAAGAATTGTCAAATAAAAACTCAAACAAAATTAAAACAACAAATAGAATATCATAATTATTTGAAAGACAGCGAGACATATTCAGAAAGGAATTTAGAAAAACAAATAAGACTCAGAATTCTCCTATTTACAGAAGCATCCAAGTATTCAATTCCACCCCCCTAAATATAATTAACGTTGAAAACTATAAAAGATTGTGCCATCTCCTGAAGGAATTCTTGAATTTGGAATAGACTTTCCGTTTTATTATTTTTGTTTTTTTATTATTATTGTTATTAGATTGAATATACTCTGTGTTTTCTAGTTTTTCTAAATGTATTAGTAGGCCCTGGTGCCAGTAATGTAATTTACTGTTTAAGGGTCAGCAAATAAAGAAATACTTTATTTATTATTATTAGAATTTAACATTATACCTTTGAAACGATAGTTAAAGCTTAAATCAGTGAGGGACGACAATTTTGTAATTTTTGAAAATCTCTCACCTGTGGCTCGGATAGTATAATGAGATCCACTGATTTTTCAGGAACGTTTGTAGACGAGACTTCCTCAATCGATATCGACTCCCCTTCTTCGTTCGACTTCCTTGAGATGGGATTTGTGATTCCCCGTTGGACTGATGACAAAGAATTCGAAATTGTATTTGCAACAAATGCCAAAAACGACGGCAGAAATTGGTTACAAAGACTATCTACTAATAGTTGTTGATTACGAAGTAACGAATAGTAGATATTCACTACTGTTGGCAGCACTGCTCTTGTGACTATTGCAATAGCTAAACTAAGTCGCCTGAAAAAAATATTCAGAATTATTACGCCAATCATATAATAGTCACCAATGATGTGCAACATACATATATACACATATACACATACACACATATACACATACATAGATAGGTACACATATATAGATATATACATATATACATATATACATATATACATATATACATATATACATATATACATATATACATATATACATATATACATATATACATATATACATATATACATATATACATATATATATATATACATATATATATATATATATATATATATATATATATATATATATATATATATATATATATATATATATATACATAATAAGGTAATCCTGCAGTGATATACAAAGCAAAAAAAACATATTTAGAAACATGGAAATGGTTCTAAATTCTAAAGCAAATTTAATTTTATTTAGATGAAAAATATCAAGGACCAAAAATGAAAAAATGAATCTTTTTTAATCTGCAAATACCTAGAGAAAATAATATGCAGTTGAGTGGAGTAGAGAAATTAAACTGTGGCGCTTCTGTAAAAGAATGTGATAATTTTCTTGGTAACAAAAAAGCCGACAAATAACGCGAAATTCATCAAAAATTTATTTCTACTAGCTATAAAGCTGACATGCAACATGTCCCTTAACATTGAGTTTTTGATCTGACACTTGGATTTTTTTCATGAACATGACGAAAGGTTTAACCAGGACATATGGCACATAGAAATACGATACAACGTAATATGATCAGAAGAATTATTTTTAGATTTCTGGTGGTTGATTTACCATGTAATTCCAATCGAATTGAAACAGAAAAAAAAATAAAAAATTATGTTTTACTTTTTGACTTTTAGAATTGTTATGCATAAATTGATTGAGTATAATATAAGAAATTACATTAATATTAATGCGATCTCCTGTGGTTATATGAACAGAAGAAAGCAAAGAACCAACCTTAATACGGTGTTGAATATCAGTAATTCGTTTAAAACCATTTTATATATAGGCCAAGCTACAGAGATTTTTTCATGTAAAAAGTGTTAGAAGAAAACCAACAGCGCCATTGTTTGTAAAATAGATCTAGGTATATGATATAGTGATATGTTTTTCACTCGACTTTATTATTTATATCTTTGTTATTAACAATTTTATGCAAAAAATAGGTTTTTGCTTATAAAAATGAAACTATCAGAGTAAACGTGATGGTGGACTAATTGTAGAAAATGAAAAGACGAAGAAAATGAGAAGTGAGACGACTCGATCAGGCCCTTAGTTTGAGAGGAAATCGGAAAAAAACGGCCAAAATGCAGTTTTTTCAAAAATTCTTAACTCGCTTATTTTTTGAGTTGTAGCGTAGATCCTCCGGCCAGTATTAGCTATTAATATAAACTTCATTTGTGCGAAGATCAGAAACTGTCCGATGCATAGTTTTTGATCTGTGGCCATTTGATTATGTTACTATGCAATTTTCCAGCAGACCTGAATGCGATAGGTATGGTCCGATTTCAATTTAATAAAAAGATTTTGAAAGCAGAATTCTCATAGTTCAAAACGTTCATCTTGGTTTTTCATGAAAACGCTGAGAAATATGTTAAAAATAAAGCTGAACATGACAAAAAACGGCCGAGCGCGTGAGAGTAGTTGAGGAGTGGAGGTTTACAATTATTATCTGACAACGTTTAGAAATTACTGTCATGTTCAAAATGCCGACGCTTTCGAATTTCATACTTCTCCTTGCCTGCTGCTCTACCCCCCTCTTCAACTACTCTCAAGCGCTCGGCCGTTTTTCGTCATGTTCAGCTTTATTTTTAACATATTTCTCAGCGTTTTTATGAAAAACCAAGATAAACGTTTTGAACTATGAGAATTCTACTTTCAAAATCTCTTTAGCAAATTGAAATCGGACCATACCTGTCGCATTCAGGTCTGCTGGAGAATTGCATAGTAACATAATCAAATGGCCACAGATCAAAAACTATGCATCGGACAGTTCCTGATCTTCGCACAAATGAAGTTTATATCAATAACTAATACTGGCCGGAGGATCTACGGTACAACTCAAAAAATAACCGAGTCAAAAATTTTTGAAAAAACTGCATTTTGGACGGTTTTTTCCGATTTTCTCTTAAACTAAGGGCCTGATCGAGTCGTCTGACCTCTCATTTTCTTTGTCTTTTCATTTTCTATAATTAGTCTATTGACACCATCACGATTACTCTGATAGTTTCAATTTTAAAAGCAAAAAACTGAAAAAAATGCGATTTTTAGCATAAAATTGTTAATAACAAAGTTATAAATAATAAAGTCGAGTGAAAAACATATCACTATATCATATGGAACTATTTTACAATGGCGCTGCTGGTACTCTTCTAACACTTTTTGCACAAAATGCTCCCTACAAATCTCTGTAGCTTGGCCTAATATTTGAAGTTAAGGATCATACATAAAACGATGCGTTCGATTTATTGAGCTTAACGACATTGAATACATTCGATATGAAATACATTCATTGCGTTTGATTGATATATTAGTTAAATTAGGTACATTCAATTTCAATGATTATTGAAATGCAAAATATAGTTCTTGATCGTAATCAATAATAAAAATTATATTTGAGCAAGTGAAAATATTTGGCAAGCAAGGATTATCAGAATTTCTTTTAGCGAATTTGTTTTTACTCTATAGTTTAACACCGGTTCCGAACGGCCTATATGCTTGTAAACATTGCACATTATCCAAATAACATTTAATCAATTAAACCACTGAAACTCATAGACGGTTACAATGGCAAAAAAATTGCCATTAGCATCTGAAGAAGGTGAAGTTCCACCGAAACGTGCGTCATGCATTATTTCTTATAATAAATGTGTAAATTGTTATTTTTATCAATGGGTTTACTCAGCTCGATTTTTTTTATAGAATGAGCTTATCAATATGATTCTGAAAAATTCGTTGTGCAAAAATGTATGGTTGTTTGAATCAATGGTTTCGGAAAATTAACGAAGATTTAAGTGGTTGGAATATTCAATCTCTTGATGGGTAGTTCCTTGAGTGAAAGTGATATTTTTAGTTTATAAGGTCGTTATTAGTATTTCTTGGTGTAAATATGTTTTCCCTATATTTCTTGAAGTTGAGTTTGGTGATAGGTAAACATTTAGTAATGCGAAGTTAATTTAGTCCAATTTCGAATTACTTCCCTTCATTATTGGTTTCGTACAATATTTGATAATTTATTGAAAAAATCAAAATTAGATTATAGTGTTTCCAAAAATTTAACACAAAAATTACACATTTGCAGCAAAAGGCTTGAAAAGTGATACAAGTTTTTGTCGAATATTCAGTGTTCATTTTCATAGTATTTACAGAAGATTAATTGAAACTTTTCTGGAATAAAATCTTCCACAAAATTGTCTCATAATTTAAAATTATCGAGGTTTGCGTTGTTATAGGTTTGAAATAAAGTTTTTGAAATGATGATCATATAGGAGTATGAAAATTTTAAGAGGAGTAAAATCGGGCGTTAACTAAAACTGAACGTTCCTTTGCGCAACGTACTATGCGCAATTTGAGATTATTAGTATACCGCCGCATGTATAAGGGTATAACGGCAAAAGTTGATGCATGTACAGGTATTTATATCTAGTGATAATTATATTTGTGCACGATAAACAAAATTATTAAGTGATTGAAGTTAATAAAATATCGAAAGATATAAAAAAAATTGATTCGATTGACAATGAATAACGAAGACGAATCTGAAAAATACATCATTGCGATTTATTTTATTATTATTATTATTATTATTTTTAGTTGAATTAACGAACAGCTATCTGTTATTTAATGTATGTATGTTTGACTAATTGCATATATCTTTTATATTTTATATTATGTTATTAAAATTATTGTTGGAGTTTTCAACACATATATTAGGGTATACCGGCAACAGTGGATGCATGTATAGGTATACTCGTACGAATATGATACAACACATATAACAGCAGCCAATTTGTGTTTTGATTATAGAATGTAGTTTATTTATTTATATGTAGTGAAACTTATATTTGTGCACAATAATCAAAATTATTAAGTGACTGAAGTTAATAAAATATTGAAAGATAAAAAAAAACTGACGCAAGACTGGAGTAAACTCTAGTCGTGCGTCGGAGCTGACACACACATTTTTTTCTGGTGCTGTGTCGAAATTGGTTAGGTTTTAACAATATTTTCTATACCTTATCCTAATATTGAAATCAAATTTGAATAGTGGTACTGAGATACTGATACACTTAACAATCAATTATTGCGGATCCACGTTCTTACATCGCTTTCTTAATCACCTAAGAAATAGAGTTTTTGAAATGGCGATAACCATTGTTTCATTATCGACATTAGGCAAATTTTACTCACATTGTCTAAACCTAAATCCGTTAATATCTGAAATCGAATTTTAGTAATAATACTGAAATACCTGAGATTGAATTCTCGCACATCAGTTGAAGAATAAAGTTTAAACTTCAAAATAAAACAACACATCAGGAACAAATTTTCAAATCGAAGCTAATTCAATTAAGTTATTAGCCACGAATAACGGTTGCGCTGAAAGCCTTATCGATAAGCTCACTGGGAAAAAACGAATAAAGAATATGTTCCATTCAATAAACCCCATGCATACTATCAATGAAGAACAAAAATAATTCCCAATAAATTATGTGAGTAACAAAATTTGTAACAGACCATCAGACGTTAAAACAATGTGTACAAATAAATGAAACTTGAAGTCATTCTTAGTCAATAAAAAGGAAAATACTTACATCGGAGAAAACAGTGGTGTTCATCAAATATCTTGCGGCGAATGTCCTGCTTTCTATATTGGACAAACAGGAAGGAATATAAACATTCGTTGATGAACACAAAAAGTCAATTTTACAGAATAAAAACACCACTGGCTTCTTCGAACATTGTCTAAAATTTAATCATTTCCTGGATTTCAACAAAACCCAATTGTTTCATTCAGGTGATAAAGGAAAGCGCCTTTACTATTATTTGTTTTATAAAATAAGATGGTAATACTCTCCTGTAGTTAGTCTTGATAATGAGTTCATAAAGGGCTATAGACATCATATCAACTCTTGACAGATTAATGTAATTATTTCACTATTTTTTGTTTGAAAAGAAAACACAACCGATCCCGTATTCAATAATATTCATTCATTCTACTAATATCAATCGGATAACTTTAAGGACGAATCAGAAATAAGCTTGCAAATTAGTTTATAACGCTAGTGATTCTTAATCCATAATTTTACATTTTTCTGGTTCAGTCAGCATTCCAACTTTTTTCAGTTTCCGTAAGATCCTCAAAGAACGCTAAAGAAAAGTGAACGCGAAGGTCATAATTGTTTTCTTTCATACTCCAATTATTGAAATATATTGTATAATCAAAAGAACCTGTACAAAATCCAAGAATACATTGGAAATCAAACAGCGATGGTAACATGAACTAAAAAGCAGTTATCCTGGAAGGTTTTGCTTTATTTCTAAAACAAGATCATCAGCAGCATATCAGTGACTTTTTGGATTTGGTTATTAATGTGGCAGATTACCATACAGTCACGAACAACCAACAACGCTTTTTGGTTATATTTTTTCCGAAAATGATACATAATAGGTGTTTTTCAGATTTGTTATTTATCTCCACGATGTTTTAGGGTTTTTTCCTAATACATTTTTGCATCTGCAGAGGCTCTCATCAGATCAAAATGAGTTGAAATTTGGCATCTGGTTATGTTCTTGAGCCAGAAAAAACTATCCAAATTTGAGTAAATTCAGTGAAAAACTATATATCTGAAATTCATATATATATATATATATATATATATATATATATATATATATATATATATATATATATATATATATATATATATATATATATATATATATATATATATATATATATATATATATATATATATATATATATATATATATATATATATAGATATATATTTATGTAGGAGTATCAGAAATTTTTTTTTTAATGAAATTGAATGAAAAATTTAATTAAAAAAATACACTTATCGGTCCTCTTGAAATACCTGATATTTATTCACAATTAATGTTTTGTTTGTATCCTTATTGAAAGTTTAATGAATAAATATTATTATTATTATTATTATATATGTAAATGTATATATATAATAATATATATATATATATATATATATATACATAAAATTTTTTTTTATGAAATTGAATAAAAAATTTAATTAAAAAAATACACTTATCGGTCCTCTTGAAATACCTGATATTTATTCACAATTAATGTTTTGTTTGTATCCTTATTGAAAGTTCAATGAATAAATATTATTATTATTATATATGTATATGTATATATATATATATATATATATATATATATATATATATATATATATATATATATACATAAAAACTTTTGTTATGAAATTGAATAAAAAATTAAATTAAAAAAATACACTTATCGGTCCTCTTGAAATACCTGATATTTATTCACAATTGATGTTTTGTTTGTATCCTTATTGAAAGTTTAATTAATAAATATTATTATTATTATATATGTATATGTATATGCATATATATATATAGATATATATATATATATATATATATATATATATATATATATATATATATATATATATATATATACTAGCTGACCCAGCAAACGTTGTTCTGCCATATAAATTATTTTTATCTATCTATCTATCGTTTTATCTTTCTATCTTTCTATCTATCTATCTATCTATCTATCTATCTATCTATCTATCTATCTATCTATCTATCTATCTATCTATCTATCTATCTATCTATCTGTCTGTCTGTCTGTCTGTCTGTCTGTCTGTCTGTCTGTCTGTCTGTCTGTCTGTCTGTCTGTCTGTCTGTCTGTCTGTCTGTCTGTCTGTCTGTCTGTCTGTCTGCCTGCCTGCCTGCCTGCCTGCCTGCCTGCCTGCCTGCCTGCCTGCCTGTCTGTCTGTCTGTCTATCTATCTATCTATCTATCTATCTATCTATCTATCTATCTATCTATCTATCTATCTATCTATCTACATATCTATCTATCAATATATCTGACCCGGCAAACGTTGTTCTGCCATATAAATTATTTTTATCTATCTATCTATCTTCCTATCAATTCATCTATCTGCCGATGTATCTCTATCTATTTAAGTATATATCTAACTACCGAGATAGTTATCTATCTTTCTATCTAACTATCTATCTATCAATCTATCTGACCCGGCAAACGTTGTTTAAATTATTAAAATGGCTATTAAAAAATATGGATCGATAGAAGGGTGAAAATTCAGAGTTGTATGTATTTTTTAATGTAACATCATGAAAATATTTGGGGCGGACCACCCTAATCACTTAGGGGTATGAAAAATATATTACGACCTATTCTCAGACCGACTATTGTTATTTTCGATTGCCATCTTGCAACCCTATTGCGGATCTGTGGATGAAATGAAAAAAATGAAAATCGCGATAGAGAAATGGGGATTGATCGTAGAAGGGTAAAAAATTGAGAGTAATATAAATTTTTTTAATATAACTCATGACAAAATAAAAATGAAAATCTGGGGTGAAAATTTAGGGTTATATGTATTTTAGAATGCTTTGAGAATGCATCATAAAAAAATAGAACAGAAAATTTTGTCTGAAAAATTGGAAAAAAAATTGAGGGGTGGACTACCCTTATTTAGGGGGATGGAAAATAGATGTTGGCCGATTCTCAGACCTAACCGATTTGCACACAAAATTTCATGAGAATCGGTGGAGCCATTTCGGAGGAATTTAACAAATAAAAAATAGGGGTAGATTGTAGAGGAGTGAACATTCAGGGTTGTATGTATTTTTGAATGCTGTATCATAAAAAAAATAAAGCATAAAATTTTGTCTGAAAATTAAAAAAATTGAATTAAGGGGTGGACCCCTTAACATCTAGGGGGATGAAAAATAGATGTTGGACGATTCTCAGACCTACCTGATATGCTCACAAAATTTCATGAGAATCGGTTCAGCTATTTCGGAGGAGTTTAACTTCTAACACCGTGACACGAGAATTTTATATATTAGATATAATATACCTCCAGAGGGGCGAATCGGGACAGTTTTTACATTTTTTTGTAAATTACTTTTTTCCTGAATAAGATAGAGGCTCCAAAGCAGTGTCAGAAGTTAAGTCTCTGCTAGAGCTTTGAAACGCCATACCATCCCTACCTGCCACTTTGTCAGGTGATTAAAAAAAATTGTTTTGTTTATTTTATTAGAAATGATCCATAAACCCCAGTAATGGGGCAAATCGGGACAGAAAAATATTTGAAAAAAAACATTGCCTAAAATAGGGATTAAAACAACATGAAAAGGGGATTATTTAACAAATAAACGTTTAACATAACATTTTTGAAAACCTTCGCTCGGCCTCTCGTATGCCGATTTGACCTCTTTTGATTAATGTTGTGGAGCCCTCTGCAACGTTTGGGCACTATAATTTTGGTACACACGTGTTCCAGGTACTTTTTTCTATGTCCTTTCCAAATCATCATGTAAATTATATTGGAATGTAAGGTTAGGTTAGAAGACAACGTCTTTCTTTAGAAATGTCATAAGTGATACGTGGTTAGAAAATTCGACAAAGGACGTGTAATAAAATTCATTTCATTGTGATAATGAATGACCATTTAGTATAATAAATTCTGTAAAATTGGTTGAAAACTTCGTAGCCAATATTTCACATCAATTAGCTGTCATATTCGATTAAATTCGGTTTGACACTCCAAATTTCATTAAATTTCAAGTTATTATTTCAAAATGAATGTCACATAGACTTACCTTTTTAATCTTCCGTTGAACATCTCAGGTATATATCACATATAATGAAACACATTCTCATTGCTTCGAACATCATAACTATACCTCCAAATCATTTTTCAAATCAGTATAACGTGTCTGCTATAAAACTAGAAGCAGATAACTCTAACTCTCTAGAGCTCTCCCGTTAATATGTTAAATTGTTCGCTGATTCGTTCTGCGGGTACAATTCAAGGCTAATTTGATCTGACATGTATGACATCAAAGATCGTCTAAAGACATCGCGAATTCTCAATTACATTTCAATTAAAATCTATTCTTTGGTTCGAAGACCCAAATAATTCTTTATTTAAAGAAGTGTCCGAGTGGAACATTTGAACTGGAGCTCAATTATAAATCGACGTTATCCAGAGATTGAAAGTGTGCTTTGTAGTTAAGAGTGGAGCTTTTCATATAACGAATCCGTATCGATTATTAGCAATATTAGATTACCAATAAATTCTCGATGTTTTCTTCTTTATAATATTTAAATATATCACCAAGCTTCATGCCATAATGTCAACAGAGATGTATGGGGTGGTTTTAGCAGGTTTTCACTTTGAAAACCTGCTTATTAAAATGGGTGCGATTAGCAAAGTTGGACCTAGGACCAAGATAGTTTTTCGTTCCATGACTTTTTATGATGCTTGGCACCAAAAACTTGTTGTTGGGGGGGCGAAGGCGAAGGAAATAAATTTTGTTCACACGATAAAGGGCGCTATTTATGAGCAATAGGGTTGTAAGTTTGTAAGTAGGTATTTTCGAAAGATATCTTGGATGGTATTGGTTTTGGTACGAATTGGTTGACGGGTTGACACCCCAGGGGATGAAATAAATCTTGTTTACACGATGAACGGCGCAATTTTGGGACAATAGGGCTGAAACTTTGTAGGTTGGTAGTTTTGTATGATATCTTGGATGTTATTCATTTCGATATGAATCGGTTGGGGGGTTGACGCCCGGGGAGGAAATAAATATTGTTTACACGAAAGAGGGCGCATTTTTTTTTGAATTTAGAAAAAAAACATAATTGAATGAATATAATTTTTAAACTCGATACTTTATGAAAACCTACTCTTCTAATGCAGCTCGCTGCGATAGAGTTTTTTGATTCTGTTCTATATCTCCTGGGCCACGATTTTTGAGGGCTTTTGATGCAACTTACGCATGTTTTTTCAACATTTATATATTTACGTTTGCAAGAGTAATGCGCGGAATTTTTTTTCCTACCCAAAGCTTCCATACCTATTTTGCACTTCACTATGGAATTCCAAATTTGATGGCAGTCCCATTTGAATTTCTTCATTTTGAATGAAGTTGAATGTAAAAAACCAATAGTTTAGATGTTTCATACGAATAAAAAGAAAAAGACAAACTTGAATAGACAGTAGCAAGGGCGTACCCAGGATCAAAAGGACTCGAGGCTGCCGAGTGACGTCACAACAGGCAGGCACACCCGAAGTCACATCGTTGTGCGTTGGATAACGCGAACCGCAAAAGCATTAGGTTTTTTGAAATTTTTGAAGGGCTTCCGTTTTAAAGAGGGTACCAGTCGTCAACTGAGCCCTTCTTTTTACCCCATTCGATTTTATTATGGAAAAACGAAATTTCGAAGCAAATACCATTACTACCAAAACTTATGTAATCAAAGTCTTCAATTTGCGAATTTTGCATGACGCTAATCGGTCCTTTGATTTTCCACAGTAATTTTTAACGAGTGTATTTACTGTACAGGTAATCACAATTTTTGCAATCTCATGAATGTATGAGTATTACATTTGCTATCATCATGTAGATGGTCGTTTTCTGAGAGAAATTTCAAAATATATCGAGTAACAAATGCCCGTTTATTATGAACTGTTAAAAAGTTTCCTCGAAATCATCTAAAATTGTGTTAAATATTATATATGCATATAAAACTATTCGTACGATAACGTCTTTGGGATAAAGTGTTATTCGAATACCGTTATCTTGCCTTGTTCGATGTACGTAATTTCAGTAGCTCAGATAAAAAAGCTAAAGCTCCAGCTAAAGATGAATTATTTTGGAAACTGTCCTCAACATCTAATATATTCAACGCCAATGAATCTAATAAACTGGAAATATGTTTTAAAACTTTTTCAATTTCATCGCTTTTCTCATTAACAAGTTTTTGGTGAACCGCCTTGTACCGTTTGTAAACCGAGGATTGTGGGTTCGAGTCCCACCTCGCTCTTGGGTGTTGTGTATGTCCGGAATTTAGTGGTTATATATGATTGAAAATTGTTGGGTAATGTATATAGTTTACAAGCCCATTGGCCGTTCGGAACCGGCGTTAAACTGTAGGTCCCTCGAGTTAAAAAAAAAGAAGGTTTTCAGCGTTTTTGTCGATATTATGCAACAATTCTTTGATTTCACTTATATTACGGGAAGTAAAGGGAGTCTTCGAATCAGGTTTAAGGTCGTTTCGCAATATTTGTATTTCGCATTCATATAAAAATGTTTCGACTTTCAAATCAGAGCTTATTATTACAGAGTACCTATGTCATTACAGGCCCAGGAGAATATTTCAATCTGAATAATGTGACTTGAACCAGCCTTTAGGCAGTTGAAATGAGTTTAAAACTTTAAGACAGACGAAAACATTTCGGCAACGAGAACTCGTACGTCCGGAACACCCGAAGGTGGCTACTATATGATTACTAGAAGGAAAATGTATGACCGTTTGAAATGTTGGTTTGGTTATCACTTTCGATGGATGGATGATACTGATGAGCTCCAATAAGGGCGAAACAGTCTGTCTATCAATTTCCATCGATTGTGATAGACAAATTAACATTTCTAAAAATTACCGTCTAGGGTATCTATTTCGATGCTTCGTGTTCTCTTATAACCAGCTCCGCTAGGAGGTTTGTTTGATTAGTTTCAGATAAATGTCCTAGTTCACTTAATTTTATAACCACGGGCGTGTTTTCCGTTTAACATGAATAATTCTCAATATATATATATAAATATATATATAGGTATATATATATATATTTTTTTTTTTTTTTGATATCTCTTAAAATAACCCATATACCGAAGTTTGTCGTAAGATTGGTACACCCTGTATATATATATATATATATATATATATATATATATATATATATACAGGGTGTACCAATCTTACGACAAACTTCGGTATATGGGTTATTTTAAGAGATATCAAAAAAAGATATCAACAAAAATG
>JARQZK010002208.1:425000-575000 GCA_030704885.1 Cynegetis impunctata | reverse complement strand
ATATATAAATAAATATATATATATATATATATATATATATATATATATATATATATATATATATATATATAAAGCTATGAGAAAACTCGTTGGGTACGAAGCATGCAGGAAGTATACTCTTATAACACTTTTTCCAATATTTCGACAATGTTTATTGTCATCATCAGGGAATGCTACAATATTATTACAAAATGAAACTAGGACAAATAGTGGAAAAACACCAATTAACTTACAGTGTCCATGAGATTGTATGCATAGATCTTAAAATAAAATAAATCTTGACGTTAACAACAAAAGTGCACATGTTCAGAACAAAGTTAGTGAGAGTAACTTATAAATGCCATCATCACCAAATTTGAACAATTGAAGGCAGAAACAAAACAGTCATATTAAAATTCAAATTATTGTAAAATTATTACTAAACACTACATCATACCGGTATTCACATCGTCGGCATGGAAAGTGAAATGAAATTAAAAAACAATTTAACCAAAAAGTGAGGCTAAAGTGGGAACATAGAAGAGGTGAAACCCAGGGCCGGCCTAAGGGGTGTGCGAAGTATGCAGCCGCACACTCAAGACTTTTGGGGGGGCATTAAATTGACCAATTTTTGAAAAAAAATATATAAATTTTATATATATATATATATATATATATATATATATATATATATATATATATATATATATATATATGTGTGCGTGTGTGTTCGTATGTATTTTAGCGTTGTTTACACTATAACGGGAACAATTTTAAAGCAATAGGGTTGACAGTTTGTAAATAGGTAGTTTCGCATAATATCTTAGATGGGATTGTTTTTGGTTCGAATTGGTTGGGAGGTTGACCCCGCTGGGGGGAAAATAAATCTTATTTACACGGTAAAGGTCGCAATTTTGTAGCAATATGGTTGAAAGTATGTATCTAGGTATATTTGTATTATATCTTGAACGGGATTGGTTTTGGTTCGAATTGGTTAGAGAGTTGACCCCCTGGGGAAAGAAATAAATCTTGTTTACATGATAAAGGGCGTAATTTTGGAACAATAGGATTGAAAGTTTATGAGTAGGTAGTTTCGTTGAATGGAATAGGTTTTAATGCGAATTGGTTGTGGGGTTGACACCCCAGGGAAATAAATCTTGTTTACACGATAGAAGGCGCAATTTTGGTACCATAGGGTTGAAACTTTGTAGGTAGGTAGTTTCGTACGATATCTTGAATGCTATTTATTTCTATATAAATTGGTTGGAGGGTTGACCCCCCGGAGGAGGAAATCAATCTTGTTCACACGATAAAGGGCGCAATTTTATAGAAATAGAGTACGTTGTTTCGAATACCTTGGATGTGATTGGTTTTGGTATGAATTGGGTTGATCCCCCGAGGAGGAAATAAATATTGTTCACACATTAGAGGGCGCATTTTTTTTTGAATTTGGAAATATATTTTTTAAACTGGATACGCTATGAAAACCTGCTCTTCTAATGCAGCTCGCTGCGATAGAGTTTTTTTTTTCGTTTCTATGAAGCGTACACACCATATATGAAAGCATCATCCATCGTTCATTTGTGAAGTTACTGGTAATTTCATATTACATCTCCAATATTAAAGATATGAGTTACATAGTAATATAAAAGTATTGAACAAGCTCGTCTCCATTTTTTGGATAATTAGTTTTATTTTACTTTATACAATTTTTTTATGTGTCGATTGAATAATTAGTTTTTCTTCACATTATTTTCCTTATCTTTATATTTCATTAACATTCAATATGGTTTTTGTTTTAGTTTTGGAATTTTTTCCATCATGTTTTACAATTATTCCAATACACAGTCCTCTTTGTTTTATGTACTTCCTTTGTTTCTATAATTCAATTTTTAAGTCTAATAATAAAATTATGGTACCCACCTTAACTTCTTCCGAATTTCTACTCGCATTCCCATTCACAAATTTTTTTCGGTTATATTCTCTTATTTTCACTAGTGTAGCTACGTTAGTTCTTGTTTGATTATTAGCAGTTTTTCACTTTGCAATCCTGCTTATTAAAATGGGTGCGATTAGCAAAGTTCGACCTGGGACCAAGATAGTTTCATGACTTTATATGATGCTTGGCACCAAAAATTCAATTTCATACACACACACACACAGATATATATATATATATATATATATATATATATATATATATATATATATATATATATATACATTAGCTAGGTATTTACTCTTAGAGTAATTGCAGTATAAGCATAAAAATCATTGCAACGTTACGTTTCATTAGTTTATTTGACATAATAGTGCTTATAGTACAAGGAAGAGTACTGAACATATCAATAAAGAATCAAATTGTCATACATAAATTTAATGTTCTACAAGGCGCAAAAGTGTGTGTTTTTGGACCTTAAATTTCAAAAAATTGCATACCCCCCAGACCCCCCGGCAGGGGCATAAAATTTGAGTCTAGCACACTTGCAATTTTCGCCTTAGGCCGGTCCTGGTGAAACCACGCTAAGGACCGAGCTCTCTTACTCTTAGAGCATCAGAGCACAGAAGAGATATCACACCGCTAGTATGTCATCATTCACCAAAAAGGGAAGACACTCCGAATGTTGAAATTATTAAATTAAACAAAATTGAAAGTTACATGAAACTTATTATGACGAAAAACGTAATTTAAAATTTAGGAAACCATAAAGAGAGGCTAATTATAAAGAGGGTTAAAACTGTCTATAATACTAGAGACAACAATAAACTGGAAAAGTGAGACCTAAAATTGAAATTCTAAATTAAATCAATCAATAGACGAGGAGTTTGAAACTCTTACGTTGTGGGGATATTGATCCAAGTGCAATAAGAATGAATATATTTCACTTAAATGTTTAATATCAGTCTTTTTGTTAACACACGAGGATGACTGCGAAATGAACGCCATTTCCAGAAAAAGTCTCTTATATTTGTTGGACTCTTTAGCTAAGATTTTAGCAGCATCAAAATTGATATTATGACCTTCTCTATGTACATGATCACTAAGTGCACATCTTTCTGGGTGTAATCTACAGTCACTCCTATGTGAACAAATCCTGTCTTTCAATAACCTGTTCGTTTGACCAATATACTCACTCGAGCAATCAGAGCAAGGAATACAGTACACTGTATTCGCCGATGAGATGCTTGCCTAGGGCGCTCGTTTATCCTATATATATATATATATATATATATATATATATATATATATATATATATATATATATATATATATATATATATATATATATATTGATTGAAGTGCTGAAGACATCCACAGAACACGTGCAGCCTTCTACCTGAATTTAGAGTGGCTGTAGAGATGCATAATGTTCGAAAGGCCTCAAAAACGCTTAAAATTGCAACATAACAAGGTGAAAAGTGTCAACTCAAAAAGTAGAAGGTGTGGAGGTGCACGCAAAACCTCAAAAACTATTAAAAAACATGATATCTCTTCACTAAATTGGCAATGGCGAGGGAAAATAGTTAAAACCACCACATTACACTTTCGTAACATCAACTCAATCAATCCAAGAAATATTTAACCATATAATTTAATCTGAATGACATGAGGAGGTGCGCAAATCCTCAAACACCACGAAAATACAAGAAATCTCTACATAAAAACAGCGGCGGTGAGAGAAAAAAAATTTATACCGCACTTTCACATGAACTTAATCCAAGTACAAACCCTCAACTCAATTTTCAAGTTTTTTCAGCTTCATGCGCCCTCCAAGAAGCATGAAGAGGCTGAATTTCAGATATGATGTGAATAATTAATTTCCACATCTTTATGCACTGATTTGAAATATTTCCGCTCATGTACCTTGTTTCCAATCATGTACCAAACGTTTGAACAGGCGAAAATTTCGACTGAATTTATCCAAGTTTTGTTCTGAATCGTCAAACAAACATAATTCAACATACTTATTCATGAAAAATGTTTATACAATGAGGAACTCGTTTCATTGAAGGCATTTATTGGGTTTTCAAAAAGTAAATTATTCATAAAACTGGTAGAATGAATGAGAACTGATTGTGAAAAATAACATTTCGATGATTTGGTTCAGATTTTGAAGCGGATTTTCACAATCATACCCACGTATTTTGGAAACGTTATTTGGAAAGTATGATTTTATTTTCTCCGACATAAAAGGGTATACCGGGTGTAAATGAGTGATGGGCCACCCCTATAACTTTTTAATGGATTCTTCGATTTTATTGAAATTTGGGTGGTTTATCTCAGGCATAATTTTGAATTTTTTCACATACAAAATCGGTATGGCTGACTTTCGGTTTCACAGAAAACGTAATAAAAATTAAAAATTTAAATGGAACACCCTATATATTTTTACATATTTTAATTGTGACGCTTCAAATACATACATTTCATCTGTCAAATGTCAATTCTAGCGCCGTTTCAATTTTGTTTTTCATTTTGTTTTTTTTTAATCTTAGATGGCTGTGACGTTGTCTGAATCATAGATAATTGATTTAAAATATCGCCCAAAGTAATAATTTTTCAAAAAATTCATTTTCGTGAAGTTTGTTAACGATTAAATTCTTTTTCGAACCAAAACTCAGTTTTTTAAATAGAAACATACATAGGCCACCCTGTATATCAAAAATCTCCTTCAAATTTCTGCAAAATGATTCACACATCAGTTTTCTCAATTCCTAAATAACGAAGTAATTATTAAAAATCTTATTCTTATTAGTTCCCTTTGCTCCTGAGATCGACCCTGTTTACTTAATACGAAAAAAATTTTTGACAGATGGAATGTATGTGCTTGACGCCTCAGAATTAAAATATGTAAAAATATACAGGATGTTCCATTTTGATTTTTAATTTTTATATCGTTTTCTGTGAAACCGGAAGTCAGCCATATTGATTTTGTATGTGAAAAAACTCCAAATTATGTCTGACATGAACCACCCAAATTTCAATAAAATCGAAGAATCCATTAAAAATTTATAGGGGTGGCACATCACTCATTTACGCCCGGTATACACAACTGTCTGGAATATAAATATTACTCCAATTGGTTTTGTCTAAAGTAAAATAAGCTATTTATATAAATATTTAATCGAACGGAATTTCAGTATATTTCTAGAAGTATTTCAATCTATTTTTAAAATATTATTTTTTAATTAATGGAACTATATTATATGTTTCAATCTCAGTGAGAGATACATATTCATAACCTAGGTATACAAGTAAAAAATAATCTAGGTGACTCCCAGGACTCTGTTTTGGGTAGTTGTTGTTCTATATGTGAAAGAACTCCCGAAATGCATAGGTCACTGCAGTTTAGAATGTATGGATTTTGTAGAGAAGTTTTCATCATGGTTCCTTAACAGATATTTGTATCTGAATCCATCTTAAAGCTGCCATATACGTTTTCATTCTGCTAGAATTCTATATTTTGGTGACTGCACTGGAAACAGTTGGAGCTGTAAAGTGTCTAGGACTCCACATCGATGTGAACATGACATGGCATACACAGTATAATACATTGATATCAGAAAAAAACTAGTCCTGTTTTCTGCAGAGTACTCCATCATTTTGGTAAATCCAGCCCTGGTGGAGAGCAAACTCATTAAGTCATACGATTTTGGGCACAAAAAGGTATTATCCGATGTATCACACAGATAAATCAGAAGTCCTCGTGTTTAAATACAGAAAAGCAAGGGTAATATTCTATATGCGATGGGCGTTTGTTCATATCATCAAGGAGAAATTCGTTCGAAGTGGGTCACTCCATCTATATGCCATTAAGGAAGTCAACGAATTTCGTTTTCCAACCTACCGAGTCTATTAAGTATATG
The DNA here is from genome assembly GCA_030704885.1 of Cynegetis impunctata. NCBI lineage: Eukaryota > Metazoa > Arthropoda > Insecta > Coleoptera > Coccinellidae > Cynegetis > Cynegetis impunctata. The sequence continues at coordinate 569,153 of JARQZK010002208.1, read as the reverse complement.
AATAGGTCTCATATACTGCAGGACCTACGTTTGTACAACCAATTACCAATAAAATTTACTAATATTCAAATTAGTAAAGTATTTAGTAGGGCAATAAACGATGTTATAGTAGGAATGGCTATTTATTCGATGGATGACTTTGATCATGATCTGTTCACGTAAGCGTTGGTTTGTCTTTGATGTACTTATTGTAGGACGTCCCGACTGTCTCATTTCCATGTTGAAGCCGAGCATACCATTTGAAAACAGTCTTCAAAATTACCACCTTCTTTAGCACTGTTTTGAAACTTATTGTGTTGCTAGAAGGAAAATATAAGAACGTTTGAAATGTTGGGTTAGTTATCACTCTCGATGGATGGATAATACTGATGAGCCCCAAAAAGGGCAAAACAGTCTGTCTATCAATTTTCATCGGTTGTGATAAACTTTTTATATTTCTAACATGTACTGTCTAAGGTAGATGGAAATATTTCGATGCTTCGTGAACTCGTATAAACAGCTTCGCTAGGAAGTCTGTTTGATTAGTTTCGAATAAATGTCCTAGTATTACTTAATTTATATATATATATATATATATATATATATATATATATATATATATATATATATATATATCTAATATCTTGTATCTAATAAGACCAAAAGAGTCTGTCTCCTCACTCCCTTGCGGTGGTCATATAATAAATATTTTTAACATTAACCGCACTCGAACGTAGATTCAAAATGATTTCCGATAATTAATAACTTCAAGCTGGCTCTATACGAAATATTTCTTTTTACTTATATAAATATATATATATATATATATATATATATATATATATATATATATATATATATATATATATATATATATATATATATATATATATATATATATATATATATATATATATATATATATATATATATATATATATATATATATACAGGCCGTTTTTTTTTAGCTGATCCCACTATTGCTATCTCGGAAACGGAGAGACCTACAAGGTCGGTTGAATTGGATGAAAGTTTCCAATTTTGGGGAGCAATAATAAGCTCTTTTCAGATCTTAATTATCAGTGTTTGTTCTTGAGATATTTGCCAAAAACTAAAATAGTCGAATTTCGTTTTTTGGCTCTACCGCCTCCATTTCGAATGATAAGAAAAAGTCAGGGGAGTTTCAATAATGTTTCATACTCGTTATAATCTAATATGAACCAAATTTCAATGCGACGTTTCGTTCATTAGGTTCCATCATCAGCTTAATATGGGCCTCTAGATTTTTCCATCAATTTTAGTAGCCACTGTTGTAACAAATTCAGCTATTAATTACAATCGAATAAAAAAGCGTCAATTTCAGTATCGCCACCTCTGGTATTTACTGTACAGCTCTTACTCGAGGGTTTTTCTAATGAACCATGATTCCGTAAAGTCCTCTCAATGCGTTGAAAATATCTTTCGGATGGCTGATACTTCTCGGGGTATGATTCCCTATACATAGCTAGAGATCTAGTAGCATTTCTCAAACATTTCGCGTATACGAAAAGCAGATCAACTTTCTCAACATTTGAAAAAATCATGGTTTTCACCTCACAAATTCACAGAAATCAAATAAATATTTATGTACTTGCAAATAGATTTGACATTTTGTTATTTTGTTAATTCATGGCTCACTTTGAAACAATAAATGCATTTCAGTACTCTCAGAATTTTTTCTCCAAAATTTCTATTTGCCAGAAGACATCATAAACAAACATTCATGCTCCATAGAAGTTGGATTTTGAACAGTTCTTTCATATTCATACAAAAATCCTGGAATGCATAGACGTTCAAAATTTCAAAAGATGTATGCAGTATCTTTGAGTTCTAAAATTTTGGTTTCTACCTTTTTCAGACTACACTAACGGAAATTGTTTGACCAAGTATTGATGATGTTTTTTCGGAGAAAAACGTCGAGAAATACATACATTGTAATTAATGGCTGAATTTGTTACAACAGTGGCTACCAAAATTGTTGAAAAAATGTAGAAGCCCATATTTGAAAAAATAAAATTGATAATGGAATCTAATGAACGAAACGTCGCATTGAAAATTGGTTCATATAAGTTTATGAAGAATATGAAACATTATTGAAACTCCTCTGACATCTAAGATCATTCAAAATGGAGGCGGAAGAGCCAAAAAACGAAATTCGTCTATTTTAGTTTTTGGCGAATATCTCAAAAACAAACATTGATATTTAAGATCTGAAAAAGGCTTATTAATGCTCCCCAAAATTGGGAACTTTTATCCAATTCAATCGACCTTTTAGGTCTCTCCGTTTCCAAGATAGCAATAGTGGAATCAGCTAAAAAAAACGGCCCTATATATATATATATATATATATATATATATATATATAAATATAAATATATATATATATATATATATATATATATATATATATATATATATATATATATATATATATATATATATATATATATATATATATATATATATATATATATATATAAATATATACCTATATATAATCTACGAGTGAATTTAATAGTCATTTTTCAAGGAGCTAAGGCAGCACCAGAGAAGTAAATTTTATTGAAAATATGCTCACCTGTTGAATACTATCGTGTGAGAATTTCTTTCATCAAAAGTTATAATGGTACGTTCCTCCTCTTCCTCTTCATTTTTCATCATCTTCTGAAAAAAAAAATATATTCCATGAAACTGATGTGAATGTGGTGAGAATTATATTGAAAGAATTCTTATCTTGTCGTCTTCAAAAATAATAATATTCACAGCTGCACTATAGATCAAATAGATAGTCAAAAATTTGAGAATTGAAACAAAACTAAAATGAGAAAGGATATTATATTCAATGGAAAAAATTAGTCTTCATAATTTTTAATAAGACCCAGAAAGTTTTTTGACCAAACAGAATATTTCCGAAATAATAGGATATCTCTATTCGTTTTAGTACGTATTTATACCATTTAAAAAAATAAGAGGTTCTATACAATAACATATTATTTTATAACTTCATAAACAAACAAAAAACTAACTTTTCACAGGTTTGAATAAAATCTAATGAGTAAACGCGTTTCGTCATAACATTGACTTCATCTCGTACCTACTAAATTATGGTATTGCAAAACAATCTACTTTTCGAAAAATTGAACCTAACACAGGGGTTCTTAGAGAAACTAAATAACAATAAGCAATTCATTCCGAGCTATTGGTAGGTACATTGAACAGATTAAGAAGAGGAGAAGGGTTTACTTCAATCTGGTCGTTAACTAGGTTTCCGGAATTTTTATATTTATTGATGTATAGGGATTCCCAACAGTTGATTTTATGGAGACTATTTTCTAACTGTAATATATTATAATTGTGATTAAAGGTATGGTTTTCTTGAATAAGATGACACGCATAATTAGAGTCCGTAGCGTAGGAATGCTATTTTTCCTAAAATTTCTCATGACTCCCTATAACTTGAACATAACATTGTTCTCAACATACACTTTTGTCTTAAAAATACCAAGTCTGCCAATGAACAACCCCCCCAAAATATTACCCCATATGACAGCAAATATTGAAAGTTAGAGAAAAAAAACATTTTTACAGTTTGAAAATCAACACTAACACAGTATATAACTGTTCAGTTTTGTCGCAAGATTGTCAATGTGATGGCTCCACTTAAGGTGATCATCCAGGTAAACTTCATGAAACCTTGCGAAGTTGGACATAGAAACCTGGACTAATCTCTTCCGTAACCGTAATTTTAGCTGTAGAACGATTGCACGGGAATATTCGGTCTATTGAGTAAAATATATGTTTATAAACTCATTTATTCAAAAAATCCTCAATATTTCAACACTTTTTTGTGTCTTCTTCAGGAGATATCAAGCTAAAATACAACAAAAATAATGATAAAAAACATAAAGTAATGTATATAAAAATTAACCTTACTTACAATTAGATTTAAAATGATGATCTAATAACTATAATGGACGTGTAACGCAATGTATATATATATATATATTATATATATATATATTAAATAATATATATATATATATATATATATAATATATATATATATATATATATATATATATATATATATATATATATATATAAATATATAATATATATATATATATATATATATATATATATATATATATATATATATATTCCAAGAGATATCAATTATTGGTATAACAGGTTTATTTCGAACATTACATTTTAAAATTAAAATTCATTGGACGTTTCAATGGAGTTTCCATCTTCATCAGCAGAATGTTCGTCGGTAGTTGTCACAATATTGACAGTATTGTGACAACTACCGACGAACATTCTGCTGATGAAAATGGAAACTCCATTGAAACGTCCAATGAATTTTAATATTTAAATGTAAAGTTCGAAATAAACCTGTTATACCAATAATTGATATCTCTCTTTGGAATGAATACGATAAACAGGTAAAATCAGAATTCATATATATATATATATATATATATATATATATATATATATATATATATATATATATATATATATACGCAGATTTAATTCTTTAATTTCTTCTAAGAAACAACGTAAATCAAGACAAAATAATTCAACAAACGAACTATAACCATAACAACTTATTTTCTTCCACAAAATCTAGACATCTGGAATTTTCAATTTTTCTAAAAAAAAGGTATAGTTTAGAACATGTGATCTCTAAAATTACAAGTAATGTCTTTTTAAAGACAAATCCAACAATCAAATATTTGAAACCTATTTTGTACATTACGTGGGTGAAGGTTTCTGTGGTTTCCTTTACATCTCATATCAACAGACCTGAATGTTGATATTGGACTAAACAGCACGTAATTAGTAACTGAAGACGGCCATAGCCGTAATAAAAAAATTTTTGAAAAAAAGATAAATAGTACCCTATTCTTTGACTTTTCAAGATCAAAATAATTTGAACCTATTTCGAACATTACGTGGGTAAAGGTTTCTGTGGTTTTCCTTACCATCTAATAATAACATATTTGAATGTTAATATTGGACTGAATAGCACGTATAAATAACAGAGATCGGCCACAGCCAAAAAAATTTCGATGAAACATAGTAGTCTTTTTTTACTTTTCAAATCAATAAATGTCGAAGAAACTTCAATATTTCAAAAGTTTTGAAAAAGCGATGAATGTCGTGACGAAACGTCAACTTTTTAATATAATCGAGATTTTTTGAGATTCACCAAGCCTGTTATTGCTAATAATTATCAAAAAGTTATATATATATATATATATATATATATATATATACATATATATATATATATATATATATATATATATATATATATATATATATATATATATATATATATATATATATATATATATATATATATATATATATATATATATATATATATATATATATATATATATATATATATATATATATATATATATATATATATATATATATATATATATATATATATATATATATATATATATATATATATATATATATATATATATATATATATATACAGAGGCGGATTATCCTTAAGGGGCACGCAAGCGGAATTGTAAAATAGAGAAAAAATATACAATATAGCATAACATTAATTGCGCTAGTAAGTAAGCCACCTACTTAGACAATAAAAACTATTTCAATTAATAGCAAAAGATAAATTGAACGAATGAGACTGACTAAAACTTACGGCTAGAAGCAACCTTGTTCTAATTCACATAGTTTCTGCAGAAAGGGGAAAATTTTAATAACTATGAGCTGCAAGCCTTGGAACTCTCACTAGCCAGAGAATATGAAAAGGATAAAAAGAGGATTGGGAGGAAAAAGCTCACAGCAATGAGCCTGCCGAAGATATTACTTCTTCAGTATCTGGTCGGGACACATTCAGAGTGACAGTATTTTTAGTACTTATAGACTGACTTGTGGTTGAACTTCAAAAGAGACGAGAATCATACAGTAATTTTTACAGTAAATTTTCAATTTTAAACAACTTGACCAATTTGAGCACTGAAAAAGTTCAAAATAGAGCAAGTACGATAGTAACAATGTATTTCGGTGATTGAGAAAAGTGTTTTGTGGATTTAATGTATTCACTTGCGTTCTTACTCAACAACGGTAGATCGAGACGGAAAACTGCCTCGAACAACCAACGCAATGTTAAAGGTTCTAAGAAATGAAGAACTTGAAATAATTTATCCAAACGTTAACATAGCTTTAAGAATTGTTTATCGACAGCAGTAAGCAATTGCAGTGGTGAGCGGAGCTTTCTTTGAGAAAGAGAGTGAAAAATTATCTTCTCTCAACAATGACAGATATCAGATTGAATTCGTAAGCAATACTTAACATAGAATCAAACTTATTGCAATCTTTAAACTATGAAGATGTTGTTGACAATTTCGCAAGACAAAAATTTAGGCGCCGAAATTTTCAATTTTTTTTAGTTTGTCTTTTGAGCTGTAACAACAAGTAATTGAAAATAATCAACTTTAAAGTTGAGCGTAAAAAGCTGTTTAATTTAACATACATACCATTATAATTTCATTTCTTACTTTAAATAATTTCTGAATATAATTCAATTATTTCCAATTATAACTCTAGGCTACCATAGTGCCTTTAAGTTCATTTTAAGTATACTTAAAAATTCAGATCTTGTTGAAAATTTAAACCTGTATCCGTGTTTAACTGAATAATTCGTAAATTGATGTTTTTTATTTACCAAGTATCAATAAATTTTTAAAATTTATAAAAGAACCACACAATTCACGACGACGTTTGTTTCCCAATTTTGCACGACCGGGACTAGGTCACTATCTATACTATACTATCGAGTTCGAATTGAGTAATTATGATATATTGAAGTTAGTGGATTATATAAATGAAATATTAGATACAATGATTTAATTCATTTTTATCCTGTTCGATAATTTAATTGATACGAATGTCGTATGCCAGATATTATATTATATAGGGAATTTCATAATTTTCGGTTTTACATGCCAGTCGTACCTTAAAGCTTTAAAATATTTTAAACCGAAATCTTAAGATTTGTCCGACAATATCGATTTCATGTAAACTCATGCTCTTTTTTCCTTAGCCCCCATCTCACCAAGTTTTCCTAAGGGGCGGTACATCGATTTAGGTCAAACTATAGTACGATTTATTTTTAATATAGGGGCGCCGATGAGATGCTTGCCTACGGCGCTGTGAACGCTTAATCCGCCTCTGTATATATATATATATATATATATATATATACAATATATATATATAATTATATATATAATATATATATATATATATATATTGTATATATATATATATTATATATAATATATATATACATATTGGATTTGGTTAGTTGCCGAAACTAAGTGGCAAACATCTATTTCTTTTAGTGGGGATGCGCAATTTGAGTAAAACACGTTAGTGTACTCTTTTTCTATCCAAGCTTTCGAAATAATTTATTTCCTCCTCCGGGATCAGAATTGAGGTTTTTTCGTGAAAGTTGTTATAATTATGGTCATCTCCCTCATGTTTTTTTAATTTTAATTTATTCGATTTTTTCCTTGAACAAGTGTAGAATGAAACTATTTATTTTCAATTTGATTTGTGGAATTATTCAACATGGCTGTTGTTCGCCATTGCATTTCGAGTTTTCTATATATATATATATATATATATATATATACATACATATATAAATATATATTATGTTTTCGATAATATTCCTGAGTTAATTTGATATAAGTTTTTAGACATAGCTTCAGATAATCTAATAAAGTATTGGTACCTAGATAACGGACATTGAAATGTTTTCCATTCAAGAATACTTATAAGCAGTTTTTGTTTATACGAAATTCGAATTATATATGTTCATTGCAATACATATCGCTACATTATCTAAGAAAATTATTTATTCAATGAAGATAATTGAACTACAATTTAAAAACAATGCCAAAATGAAACAAGCTATAATGACCATAATAAGGGTTATTTGAGTCAAAGTTCACAAATATTGCTATATGCGTTCCATATATATCTACCAAAATTCATGGTTTGCTACTTCTTATATTATCTTAGGTGTGTACACTGAATTTCGCAAACAGAAAGCATATGATGTGTAAATTTTGCACCCGAGTAATCATTCAAACAAATTCCTTCATATACCTATGAGATCCATTAATGAATCGTCAGAGTTAATTATAGAAATTCGGGAAATTCCTTTGCACTATTTCTCAGAATATCCACGAATTCAGATCGGAGTGAATTTATTTTGCCATCAGCTCAATTCAAGTCAACCTCACTTTTAACTACCCATATCACATTAAGTTTTACTTTTGTTCATAAGAAAAAGTGAGCATGTCAAATATCTTACTTTTTAGTGTATTATGGTATAATAAATATTATCAGCAACTAACTTCATGAGTGAATTTTGATGTATCATAATAATATATAAATATAAAACCAAAATAAGCTGATCATCAATCTTTGTGGAAATATGAACAGTAAGCAGGTAGGACAAATAATATTAGCAGGAAATAAAAATATCATGCAGAATTATAATAAATTTGGAATGAATCTAGTAATAATACGATATGATATACTTTCAGTATTATAAAACTAATTCTAATAATGCCTTGATTATGTAAACATCACGAACTATAGTCGACAGTGAAATTGTTTTAGTTAATCGCAAATTATATAATACGACCTATTTTATTTGGAGAAATTTTGGATGAGCTTACTTTTGAATTAATTGTCAATACTTCACATTATCCATTAGCACTGGAAATTTCGATAAAATGACACCACAAGCAAACTGATGCATATATTTTTCCTAATTCAGAAATCGATAGGGACTTGCGCTCTCATCCTATTTTCATGGAACGACGTAAATAACTAAAAATTAAAACATTTCAATTACCAGGAATTTTCATAAGTTCTCCTTTATAGGGGTGAAATCGATTTTCATAAATTATTCTTATATAATTAATTGAAAATATAATATTGCTTTTTTGTTTTATAATTCTATACAATTGAATCTATATGATATATATATATATATATATATAATTATATATATATTTTTTTTATAATATATATATATATATATATATTTATATATATATATATATATACATATATATACATATCTGAATATATATAAATATATATATATATATATATATATATATATACATATATATATATATATATATATATATATATATATATATATAAATATATATATATATATATATATATATATATATATATAAAGGGTGATTCACGGTGGATGGCACATTAGACGTTTCTGGTGAACCATACAACGGATCACTTTGAAAATTTAAAGGAGGGCATAGTCGGACATTCTCTACCCAACTAAAATATTTTCGATAATGCGGTGTTGCCACTTCTATTAGAAAGTAGTAGCAACTTTGATTTTTCAAATGGAACTACCTGTATATTATATTATTTTTAGAATCTCCAACAATTCCCCAACAATTTTTCATATTTCCCTATACCTATCTGTTACCATTTTCGAAATAAAAATTATTTTCATTTTTTTTCGTCGGAAATCAAGACCTCTAAAAATTCTGATATCTTTAAGCTAAGAAATACAATGATATCGAAATTTCGGTTTAAATTTGTTGATACTTAGGGGCTTCCTACACTTCAGCCTAATCTCCGTTATTTCAATACAGGGTGGTAAAAAAATACAGTTATTTCGTTAGCTTGAAAAAGTGACTATAAGTTGGTTATGGAATACCCTGTATATTATTGAAAATTCGGAAAGCTGCTAGAATTTCCATTTAACCTATACCTAACTAGTCAAGTTTAGGACTTATGAGGACTTATTTGTGAAAATGTTTCTTGAACATGGTACCTACCTATCCCCTTGGTATTTGCTAAGCATGTCATGATTACTATTTAACAGTAACGTTGTGACTATCTACTAATAATATCAACACTTTCATCACTTCAGAAGTTGGAAATACCTTCAGAAACGATGGAAAAATTTTATTCAAATGAAGTTCTTATGAATTTGTTTATTATTTTTGGACAGTGTGATAAAATTATCAGCAGGACATGTAGAAGTTCAATGAAATGTATCCGAATCTACCTCCAATGAACCTCAAGAAATTTATACTTATACATTAGATTTTTATTTTTGGGGAATGTTTAAAAAAAAAGTTCGAATCGAACATATTTTGAAATATTCCACATAATTGTTTTCCTTTTTTATTATTATTTATGTCAATATTTCCACTATCAAGTTATTTGGTAGTTTTTGTTGATCCAAACGTATTGATCCAAACGTATTGAAATTGTTCTGAATTCGTATAAATTTCTTGAGGTTCATTGGCAGAAGATTCGGATACATTTCATTGAACTTTCTACATGTCCTGCTGATAATTTTATCACACTGTCCAAAAAATTCATAAGAACTTCATTTGAATAAATTTTTTCCATCGTTTCTGAAGGTATTTCCAACTTCTGAAGTGATGAAAGTGTTGATATTATTACTAGATAGTCACAACGTTACTGTCAAATAGTAATCATGACATGCTTAGCAAATACCAAGGGTATACCATGTTCAAGGAACGTTTTCACAAATAAGTCCTCATAAGTCCGAAACTTGACAAGTTAGGTATAGGTACGATATACATAGATAAAATCGAAATTCTAGCAGCTTTCCGAATTTTCAATAATATACAGGGTATTCCATTTGAAATAACCAACTTATAGTCACTTTTTCAACCTATCGAAATAACTGTATTTTTCGACCACCCTGTATTGGAATAACGGAGATTAGGCTGAAGTGTAGGAAGCCCCCAAGTATCAACAAGCTTAAACCGAAATTTCGATAACATTGTATTTCTTAGCTCAAAGATATCAGAGTTTTTAGAGGTCTCGATTTCCGACGAAAAAAAATGAAAATAATTTTTATTTCGAAAACGGCAATAGATAGGTATAGGGAAATATCATGTAAAGTTGTTGGGAAATTGTTGGAGATTCTAAAAATAATATAATATACAGGTAGTGCCATTTGAAAAATCAAAGTTGCTACTACTGTCTAATAGAAGTGGCAACACCGCATTACCGAAAATATTTTAGTTGGGTAGAGAATGTCCGACTATGCCCTCCATTGAATTTTCAAAGTGATCCGTTTTTTGGTTCACCAGAAACGTCTAATGTGCCATCCACCGTGAATCACCCTGTATATATATATATATATATATATATATATATATATATATATATATATATATATATATATATATATATATATATATATATATAAATATATACATATATAAATTCTTATATCTGACTGCTGATATTGGACTGAACAATTATGTACTTAATCAAAACCGCAGGTAATCACAGTCGTAAAAAAATTAATGAAACTATCTGTCTTTTAAATTTTCTTCATATTGATAATGCCAAACATTGATCTTTTGAAAGTTTTGAAAAAGTCAAGAATTGTGGACAACACGTGAACTCATCAACAAAATTGGTTGCGAAGCGTCAACAATCTGCAGAAGCTGCAGAGGTGCGTGAATTCTCGAAAACCACGAAAAAATGAGAAATCTCTCTTTTAAATTGCCAGCGAATAGAAAATAGTATATTATTCAACGAGCACAAAATGATTGCTATTTTTCACGAGGGTGAAGTTGCGACACTCGCATATATATATATATATATATATATATATATATATATATATATATATATATATATATATATATATATATATAGATATATATATAAGGTACCTGAGGGTATTAAGGCCTAGCTAAGGGAAATTTGTAATAAAATTAAAAATATCCAACATAATCAACAAGTTTTATTGTTAATCAGTCATGTACTCAAACTACTACAGAGTTCAAACAAAAAATAGCTTCTCTAGCTTAAAACCAAAACAATATATAACTTTTTTAAAAACGCAGTGTGTAGGCCTTATTATACTAGGGTAGGGTAAAAAGGCCTATACTTTAAACTATCCAGAAATCTACTTATACTACGTGAATTGGTATTCTTAAGATCAATAATCATTAATATAAAGCAATAGGAAGCATAGTGCTCTTAAAAATTAAATAAATTGCCTTTATTCGCATCCATTAGGACATTGAAAGTCATCAGTATCTTCTGCAGTCAAACCGACACATTCTTCGTGGTACCACTTGGAGCATCGCGAGCATTGCCTCATTGCATCGTCCATTCTATCTTCTTTGTAGGCATGACAGTACCAACTCACTTGTTTTTGTGATTTACCTTTGACGGTAGTATTTCTACCTGTTTTATAAGTGAAGTTTTCGTCTTGTTTATTTTTCTTTCTTTTGTTACCTTTCACTTCTTTACTATTTATTTTTTCTTGATTATATTTATCAAATAGATCTTTTGTGACTGGAGTACTTCGATAATTAATGGCTTTTCGTCTAACAGTCGGTGTGCAAGGTTGAACTTTAACAGGCGTCGGCAGAAGATCATAAAAATCATTTCTTTTCAACCGACTGAGTGGTAAATCATCAGATTCATCTGAACTAGAGCTTGTTCCATAAACTGATTCTCTTGAGACCTGACCTGTGGATGTTGATGCTATAGCTGGTGATTGCTCAGATTGTTCTGGAGTCGCTGGTCGAAGATGATCACGATCAGGCGTTGAGGCTTCCGATAAAATAGACGGTGTTGTATCTCTGGATTCTGAAGCTTGTACATGAAGATGTTCGAGAGCTGGTGCGTTTTCTTGTGCACCATCTGGTGCAGGAGCTTCCGTTATAATGGAAGGGGCATAAGCCGTTTCTGGTATGGCCTGTGGGTTGAGAGGATACAAGCCAGTCGCTTTAAAGCCACTCGTGATATTGCGTTGTAACAGGCAAGCCCATTTCAGAATACCGGATTATCCTTTGCGCAAGTTGAGATTCCTCTCTATCATTTAATATAGGTTTACGTCCCAAACTTTTCATTAAACTGCCAGACTGTAGATGATTTCTGATTGTTCTTCTAGGAACCTTATATCTCTCTGCAGCCTTATACGTACTCAAAGTTCCTTTTTGTACTGCTCTAACAGCTGCGATCAGATCGTCTTCTGACCACAATGCCCGTTTTGGAGGCATCGTGACCGTAAGCACTGAAAACAATGATAAATAAATTGAAATTGTATAACTACGTACTTACTACCCACCAACAAACATTTTGAAAACACGCTCCTACTTATATAGCAGTATAAAAAGATAGGAGTATAATAAGGCCTATAGTAAAATTTTATAGGCCTTAATATCCGCCAACCATGTGGTCACAAAAAAAAAATTATAATAAAATTTTTACAACTACGAGTCTTTTAATACGGTAAACTTGGGACAAGCATACATTAATTAATAAAAGGAAAGTCAATACAGGTTTGTAAATATGATATTTTCAAAATAACTTACGTTTTACTGGAGCCAATTTTTATAATTCGTGCCACGTGACCGCACCGCTGAATGATTTCGACGACACTGGCGGGAGAAGAAGTTCAAGCGTTCGTCCGTCACTTCGCAGCGACTTGTATACGCTCTGAGCTTGTGTGAGTGTAACCTTGATCGTCGATTACAGTATTTCGTACGTTTTTTGTTACTTAGGCCTTATTACCCGACAGGCCTTAATACCCGCGGGTACCTTACATATATATATATATATATATATATATATATATATATATATATATATATATATATATATATATATATATATATATATATATATATATATATATATATATGAAGTGAACTAGGACATTTATTTGAAACTAATCAAACAAACCTCCTAGCGGAGCTGGTTATAAGAGTTCACGAAGCATCGAAATATCAACATCTACCCCAGACGGTAATTGTTCGAAATGTTAATTTGTTTATCACAATCGATGGAAATTGATAGACAGACTGTTTCGCCCTTATCGGGGCTCATCAGTATCATCCATCCACCAAGAGTGATAACCAAACCAACATTTCAAACGGTCATACATATTTCTTCCAGTAACTCCATGACATATAAATATGACACAGCGCCACCAGTCGGAAACAATTGAACCACATCTTTCAGAATAGAAGAAAACATTTCGGCAACGAAAACCCTTACGCCCTGACACCCGAAGGTGGTTACTATAATCGCTAAGCAAGAGTTTTCGTTGCCGAAATGTTTTCTTCTATTCTGAAAGATGTGGTTCAATTGTTTCCGACTGGTGGCGCTGTGTCATATTTATATGTCATGGAGTTACTGGAAGAAATATGTATGACCGTTTGAAATGTTGGTTTGGTTATCACTCTTGGTGGATGGATGATACTGATGAGCCCCGATAAGGGCGAAACAGTCTGTCTATCAATTTCCATCGATTGTGATAAACAAATTAACATTTCGAACAATTACCGTCTGGGGTAGATGTTGATATTTCGATGTTTCGTGAACTCTTATAACCAGCTCCGCTAGGAGGTTTGTTTGATTAGTTTCAAATAAATGTCCTAGTTCACTTCATTTTATTGCCACGAACGTGTGTCGTTAACACGAAGAATTCTGTTTTCCATTCATTTGCTACCTGTAAAAGGTATAAAATTGGAGCGCTTGTTACTTGCGGCGTGTGAACGTTGAATTACATCAAAATGGATGTATCAACTTTACTCTTGCTTAGCGATTATAGTAACCACCTTCGGGTGTCAGGGCGTAAGAGTTTTCGTTGCCGAAATGTTTTCTTCTATTCTGAAAGATGTGGTTCAATTGTTTCCGACTGGTGGCGCTGTGTCATATTTATATGTCATGGAGTTACTGGAAGAAATATGTATGACCGTTTGAAATGTTGGTTTGGTTATCACTCTTGGTGGATGGATGATACTGATGAGCCCCGATAAAGGGCGAAACAGTCTGTCTATCAATTTCCATCGATTGTGATAAACAAATTAACATTTCGAACAATTACCGTCTGGGGTAGATGTTGATATTTCGATGCTTCGTGAACTCTTATAACCAGCTCCGCTAGGAGGTTTGTTTGATTAGTTTCAAATAAATGTCCTAGTTCACTTCATTTTATTGCCACGAACGTGTGTCGTTAACACGAAGAATTCTGTTTTCCATATATATATATATATATATATATATATATATATATATATATATATATATATATATATATATGTATATACACATCCACACGGTGGATGACACATTAGACGTTTCTGGTGAACCTCAAAACCGATCACTTTGAAAATTCAATGTGGACCATAATCGAACATTCTCTACCCAACTAAAATATTTTCGGTAATGCGGTGTTGCCACTTCTATTAGAAAGTAGTAACAACTTCGATTTTTCAAATGGAACAGCCTGTATATTATATTATTTTTAGAATCTCCACTATTTTTTCAATAACTTTTTGAATATTTCCCTATACCTATCTGTTACCATTTTCAAAATAAAAATTATTTCCATTTTTTTTCTTCGGAACTCGAGACCTCTAAAAACTCTGATATCTTTGAGCTAAGAAATACTATGATATCGAAATTTTGGTTGAAGTTTGTTGATACTTGGGGACTGCCTACACTTCAGCCTGATTTCCGTTACTTCAATACGGGATGGTCAAAAAATACAGTTATTTCGTTCACTTGAAAAAGTGACTGAAAGTTGATTATTTCAAATGGAATACCCTGTATATTATTGAAAATTCGGAAAGCTGCTAGAATTTCATTTTTATCCATGTATATCATACCTATACCTAACTAGTCAAGCTTCGGACTTATGTGCACTTATTTGTGAAAATGTTCCTCGAACATGGTATCCCCATTCGGTATTTGCTAAGCAAGTCATGTAGTCCAGTCAATGATGGTAAAAAAAGTATAAACTGTGTATTTATCCCATACAGCACCGATTTGTATGAAAATTTGAATTTAGATTCTAATTACCATTTATTTCAAAGTCTACCCTGTGCCGGGGGTTGCTTTTTCTCTGGGGGGTGGATGCCACCCCTTCTTGGGATTGAAAAATTTTTCATTGAAAATAAGTACGGAAATCGATGAATTGACTAATTCTAAGCAACTTTTGTGAAATGAAGTTTTTTCTGATTTTTATTCGCGACTGAAATTGTCGGTTTTCAGACAAAAAAACACGTTTTCAGATTATTTTCCGCGAATAACTGGAAAAATATGCATTTAATCGAAAAACCTCTAGAGAGCAAAATTATAGCTTATCAAAAAACAAAGAAAATTCCCTATTTATGATGTATTTCGGCCCAATACAAACGGAATAATTGCTTGTTGAAAGTTGATTGGTATTTACCACTATGTGTATTCATCAATATAGGTACTATACATATTCTAATTTCTACAAAAATGTGCTTTTCGTTTTTTCCAAATAACTCGCTTAGTTTTTAAGCAATCAAGTCCTTCAAAAAAACATTCTGTAGGTTTTTTCAAGAGCTAAAAGCTCATTGAAATAAATTTTTTTTTCAGATCTCATTTTGAAAAAGGTTCATGCTAAAAGGGCTCAAAAAGGGTACTTTGCGCGAACACACGCAAGCTTAAAATGGCCATATCTTACGCAATTTTCATCCTATGAAAAAAATAAAACGCAAAAATTTTTTAATATATAATTTTTCATTCTACAAAATTTTGCGTATCATCAATAGTTTCGCTTAAATACGAAAATAATTTTCTCTCTTCAAACTAAATTTTTTTCAAGAAGAAGTACTTTAAACTGGTCAAACACTCAGAAAGTATTACAAAAACATAAATGAAGTGAATTTCAAAGTGGCAACGATTTCTTTCAAATGGGGTGGAAGAAAGCGTGATATTTTCACTATTTTTTTCCAACGAAAAAATAGGAAACAACATTATTCTCTTCATAACTTGCCTAGTTTTGATGCTAGGAACTTTCATGAAAAATAAAAATTAAGGTTTTTGAAAGGACTTCAAAAAAAGTTGTATGAGTTTTCCCCGAAAAATGCATTGGTTTTTGATTATCTTACGTAGAAACTTTCCATTTTAGCGATTAAAAATACCAGTCAACTTTTAACAAGCAATAATCCCATTTGTATTGGGTCTGCATACATCGTAAATACACGATTTTCTTTGTCTTTTTATAAGCTTCAAATTTTCTTTTTTAATTTTTTTTGATTGAATGCATATTTTTCCAGTTATTCGCGAAAAAGAATCTGAAAACTTGTTTTTTTTTGCCTGAAAACCGACAATTTCAACCGTGAATATGTGGAAAAGTATTGAGTTTCAGAAGAAACTTTATGAGACAAAAGTTGCTTAGAATTACTCAGTGTATCGATTTATGCACTTATTTTCGAAGAATAATATTTCACCCCCAAGAAGGGGCGGCATCCACCCCCAGAGAAAAAGCAACCCCCGCCACAGGGTAGACTTTGAAATAGATAATATGCAGAACCTAAGTCCAATTTTTTATGGAAATCGGTGCTGTATGGGATAAATACACGGGAAAATGGTCATTGACTTGACACGTTGTGACAATCTACTAATAATATCGAGATTTTCTTCACTTCAGAAGTTGCAAATACCTTCAAAAACGATGGAACAAAACTGCTCAAACGAAGTTCTTATGAGTTTGTTTATCATTTCTGGACAGTGTGATAAAATTATCAGCAGGACATGTAGAAAGTTCAATGAAATGTATCCGAATCTATCGCCAATGAACCTCAGGAAATTTATACGAATTCATAACAATTTCGAAACGTTTGAATAGTCAACAAACTAAAATGAAAACAATAGGGAATAAAACATTTTTACTACACATATTATCACAGTCAAAGTTGTTGCTAGGTCAGTTATTTCTGAACGTATAGCAGAGAAGCATACAGTTTGGTTTTATTATTTATATCTTTCTTGTCATTAATTGCACATTTTATATTTTTTTGGATTTCCAACGATTCGAGAAATTTCTTTCTTCTGGTGGACTCAGTTTTTAATATCTTTGTTTCATTGAAATTGAACGAGTGGTTTTTCGTTATTTCATGTTTTGTCAGGGCGGTGGATTATTTTTTGTCGTATTTATGGCTCTTAATCGATTCTCTAGATACTGGCTCGTTTGACTAATATAAACACCGTCACATTCGTTACACGGTATTTGATAAACTAAATTAGTCATTTTGTTTTTCGTTGTTTTTGTTTTGAGTTTTGTGAAATATTGTGAAAATAAATTGTGGCCTATTAGGAAAATATAATGTTACAGTTTGTCACAAAGGCCACAATTTATTTATAGTTTGTATGTAGAAACAAATATATAATATTATATACATTAATTCACAGCGACAGTAACCAACACATTAAAATGAAACTCAGTGCTTTTCATTCGTTCATACATAGGTTGTTCACTATTCCATTATCGGAAACAAATTTTCAAACCGAAGTTAATACAATTAAATTATTAGCCACCAATAACGGTTACAATGAATGTCCTATCGATAAGCTCATTAGGAAAAAACGAAGAAAGTATCTGTTGCATTCAATATACCCCACGCAAACTACTAATGAAGAA
The DNA here is from genome assembly GCA_030704885.1 of Cynegetis impunctata. Taxonomy (NCBI): domain Eukaryota; kingdom Metazoa; phylum Arthropoda; class Insecta; order Coleoptera; family Coccinellidae; genus Cynegetis; species Cynegetis impunctata. The sequence goes on along the minus strand of JARQZK010002208.1, from coordinate 550,606 downwards.
CAAAAATACTTCCCAATAAATTATGTGCCGAATTTGAGTAGCAAAATTTGTAACAGACTATCGAAAAATAACGTTAAAACAATTTGTACAAATAAAAGAAACTTGAAGTCATTCTTGGTCAATAATAAAGAAAAATCTAACATCGGAGAAAACAGTGGTGTTTACAAAATATTTTGCGACGAATGTCCTGCTTTCTATATTGGACAAACAGGAAGGAATATAAACATTCGTGTTGAAGAACATAAAAAGTCAATTTTACAAAATAAAAATACCACTGGCTTCTCCGAACATTGTATAAAATTTAATCATTTCCTGGATTTCAACAAAACCAAATTGTTACATTCAGGTAACAAAGGAAAGCGCCTTGACCTTCTTGAAATTCTCGAAATAAGTTCCGCCCATAATAGTAAATTACCCCTGGTAAACGAACAAATTGATTTTCAGGTATCACCTTTGCATTTGTCTGTTTTATAAAATAGGATGTAATACTCTCCTGTAGTCAGTCTTGATAATGAGTTCATAACGCGAAACATGTCGACTTTCGTTACTGCTAAATACATTATCTGAATATTGTTATATAGTGAAACATAAGCCAAGTTTGTTTTATTTTAAAGTTTATACTTTATTCTTTATGATGTTTCACCAAGTGATGTACTAGAATTCAATATCAGTTAATATTATCTTATGTACATATTTATCAGATATAATGTTCCCTTGTTTTATTATTGATATAAAACATATTTTTAGTAGTATTTTCATCGAAAATTATATACTATTTCGGCGTGTCGAAAGTCAACATTGATGTGCGGGAGCGGTTTTCTCCTTTCTAGACCTGTGTATATATTTTTCTCCGGTAGAGAAATTCGATATTTGGGGTTGTTTTTGAAGAAGTAAAAAGTATTGTAATTTGAAAGAATTCAGTAAAAATGTTGGCATCTCCAGACAAAGGACAAGGGAGTGGCGGGGAGCGGATAATTTTCAAAATGAAGACAAAAGATGTGAATATCAATTATGAACAATATATTCAAAATTCAACCTTCTAGGTCTTTCTGAAGGGAGCGGTGAGCTAAAAAAAATCTCTGACTGTTGCCATTTTTATGTAGGGAACAACGGTTCTCTTGAAAAAAATGGTTCATAAAAACAATTTACATTTATTAAATGAAATACGTATGATAAGCGTTTCGGTGACTTCACCTTCAATGGACAAGAATGATATCTATGGATCTATTTCGGGCTGCACCAAATAAAATCAGATGGGCTATAATAATCGCCGTAATCCACTGAGGATAAGGCACAAGAAGCTTTATATATATATATATATATATATATATATATATATATATATATATATATATATATATACTATATATATATATATATATATATATATATATATATATATATATATATATATATACATATATATACAGGGTGTCCCACAATTTTTTAGACAGGCTGTAACTCTAAAACGGCTGAAGATAACTTCATGAAATTTGGTATGCAGCAATTGGACGGATTTTACAATATTGAGAATCCCTCATGACGTCAGCGAAATCATCACCGTAGCTATGACGTCATGTCATTATAAAATATCAAATGTAAAGGTGGTTGTGTGACTGCTCATATTAAAGGTCTTTTTATTCTTAATTCAACCATGTAATACACTTAGTATGTTAAAATTTATTAGTTGTGTATTTTCGATCGAAAGGAGTTTAACAAAATAAATAAAAAAATTTAATAAACAAATTTAATCACATGAAAATCAAGGCAATAATACCATTATTCTACAATTAATTTCAACACAAGCCTCAAACCTGATTTTCATGTGATTAAATTTGTTTATTAAACTTTTTTATTTATTTTGTTAAACTCCTTTTGATCAAAAATACACAACTAATAAATTTTAAAATACTAAGTGTATTACACGGTTGAATTCAGAATAAAAAGACCTTCAATATGAGCAGTCACACGACCACCTTTACATTTGATATTTTATAATGACATGACGTCATAACTACGGTGATGATTTCGCTGACGTCATGAGGGATTCGCAATATTGTAAAATCCGTCCAATTGCTGCATACCAAATTTCATGAAGTTATCTTCAGCCGTTTTAGAGTTATAGCCTGTCTAAAAAATTGTGGGACATCCTGTATATATATATATATATATATATATATATATATATATATATATATATATATATATATATATATATATATATACAGTGTGACTCATTTTTAATGGAAACACACCTGTAAAATTTAAAGTTGTGAACCGATTGCAACCATGAAATGTCAAGTACTAAAAGGTCTACCTTCGGGCAAAATAAGAAATGTTTAATCAAATTTTCAGGGCATACTATGATATTTTTTCTTAGTCGAAATTCGGGATTTTTTATAAGCGATTTTTTTATTGAAAAAATTACCACTCCACTGGATTCAGCGTGTCCCTTAATAGGTATGACCAAAATTTCATGGAAAAACAAGCATAACAGAGTTATGAGAACTCAAAATTCGAAAACTCACACTTAACAGTCACAAAAAACCCAATATCAATAGATAGCCATAGAAATATCTTTGTATGATTTCAAGAATAGCGCCATCACATAAATACTCTAAAAACCACTCCAGCACTTCTAAAGTCATCTTCCGAAAGGCTTATAATTTCAATGTTCTCTCTTACGCTAAATCATTTCCATGGCAACTGAGATTTTAATTGAAAAATCTATTAGGTCTTAGTTTTAGTTGATTTGCGTGGAAACTTGAATGTGATTCCGTTATTTTCCGTGAAAATATTTATGCTATATTATTGTTGAAATCATAAAAAAATATTTCCATGGCTATCTGTTGATATTGGGTGTTTTTTTTGTGATTGATAAGTGTGAGTTTTCGAATTTTGAGCTCTCATAACATTTTTATGAATGAATATTTTTTATGAAATTTTGGTCATACCTATTTAGGGGCACGCTGAATGCAGGTAATCTTTTCAATAAAAAAATCGCTAATGAAAAAAAACCGAATTTCGACTAAGAAAAAATATCGTAGTATGCCCTGAAAATTGAATAAATATTTCAAAATTTGTCTCAAGGTAGACCTTTTAGTACATGACTTTTTAGAAAAAAAGTGGTTGAAATCGGTTCACAACTTCAAATTTTACAGGGGTGTTTCCATTAAAAACGAGTCACACTGTATATATATATATATATATATATATATATATATATATATATATATATATATATATATATATATATATATATATATATATATATATACCGGAAATAGACCCCAAGTCGCGTATTTTAAATGGGACATCCTATATATTATTACATTTTTGAATGCTACCCAAGATTCTAGGCAGATTTCATGTATTATGTCATATACCTAAGTCTAAGTGTTTTTGACATATTTATGTTTTTATGTGAAAAATTACGATTGCAAGTCCTAATATAATTATCAATTGTTCCTGTAAGGAAGCCCTTATTACTTACTTTGGGTTGGATTCCTTGTGGAGAAGGACTTACTTCAATAGATTTTGTATAATATTAGGAGAACTAATCATACAGGGTGTTCAAAAAATAAGATCTAAAATGAGATTGAGAAAACTGATAAAAATCAATTTTTTCAAATGGAAACCCCCCATTTTTCTTATTTTGTAGTATTAAGCATCAAAAATTAAGGTATTTTTGTATAAGGTTCTCCATAGCTAAAATATTTAGTTTTCGAAATATTGCCAATTTTATATTTTCATATGGCGATTTTGCATTTAATCAAAAACAAACAATTAGATCTAGGATAGCCACGATCGTATTTGACATTTTAAATCATCGTAATGACACCCTGGTTAAAATATACAAACGAAGATTATTCAAACTTATTTATTATTTATGGACAATGTGATAAAGTTATTTCAAGAACATGTACTGCATTTATGACACGATATCCTCAAAAACAGAAACAATCACCAAATACTATAAGACGAATTATAAAAAGAACTTTCGACCCGCAATGGAAAAATGTACAGAAATAAACCAGTTATCAACAATGGAAATATTGATATCGTAGACTGGAAATAGAAATGTTAAAAAAATGATTTAAGTGAATATTCGAATTGGTGTCTTTGAACTTATAGACATTTTGCGCATCTAAGCGCATTGTTCATGGGTGGATCTTCTTATTGACTGGTGGTCCAGGTCTTCAAATGCTGTACTTACTCGACCCATGCAGTATTCCATGGTGGTTACTGCGGTGTTGTACACGTTATTTTTCACTATTCCCCATAAATGAAAATCGAGTAATGATAGGTCTGGGGAGCAAGGTGGCCAAAAATTTGGACCCATTGTTGGCTATCCATTGTTCATAAAATCATTATTTACTAAATGGGCATGTGGAGGTTTCCATAATGTTGATAGGAAAGTTTTCGAAGATCAGCCAGGGGCAAGTTGTCTGAATAGTCAACTTCAAAATTCATGTAATTTGAGTATATGGTATCACAAATGTATCACATGTTCTTGAAATAACTTTATCACATTGCCCATGAATAATGAATAAGTTCAAATATTCTTCGTTTGTATAATTTACCTAGGTTGTCATTACGATGATTTGAAATGTCAAATACGATCGTCGCTATCCTAGATCAAATTGTTTGTTGTTGATTAAATGCAAAATCGCCATATGAAAATATAAAATTGGCAATATTTCGAAAGCTAAACATTTTAGGTATGAATAACCTTATACAAAGTTAACTCAAGAAACAATCAGACAATGGCATGTCAGATTGAAGAATAAAGCTTGCAGCTGTAAATTTGGTGGTGAATTGGATAGAAAAATTAAAGACAAGTTCATACATGGTTTGTTAAAAGGATCTGTTTTGGATCGTATATGTGAAGAAGAGCACTCAAGAACAATGAACGATATTTTTTAAATAGCTGTGAAGAAAGCACAAACTGTTCATAAAGTGGAGGCAAGAAAATACCAGATGCCCGACAAAGTAGAAAAGAAAAAATCAAGCTATGATAATAAGGCAGTGGAAGAAATTAAAAAATGTAGGTATTGTGGCGAGGGTTATCACAAATTTTCGTTATGTAAATTTATCTGTAAATGTTTTCTTTATTGAACTGAACAAATGTTTACATTGTTATGTAGTTCATCCTATAACTAAATTAAGTATTAATTATAATAAACCTTATCATCTAATATCTAAATTACATGTTTACAGTAAGATGTACAAGTGAGACAAGTATATTTCAACAAGAGTAACATCAAACAAAGTGTTTTTTAATTTCCTGTTTAAAGCTTTTACACTTGAGATTTTTTAACCTATCTGGTAGGATATTATATGTCGATGTACCTTTGTAAAAAATTGAGTTTAATCCAAATCTGTTCTTTGATTGGATAAGGTTAACATTATTGTGACCACGAGTCATATGACTATGTACTTGATTTCTTTTTTCAAATATTGTTGAAGTATGTCTTGCTTTGTTGAGAGATTGATTAATAAATGTGCATATTTGTATTCTATACATGTTTTCCAATGATTTAATATTATACCTTTTATATAACAACTCTGTCGAGAATCTGACTGGCAATGAGTATAAATTCTTTATAGCTCGATTTTGCAGTGTCATAAGTGGCTTAATACACTTTTTACTAGTTGGAAACCATACTGCGGCTAAATATTGAAGATGACTGTGAACAAGTGAAAAGTACAGCGGCCTTATAAGTGATTTAGGCATATAGTAGCCGAGTCTCCTCAAAATACCAACAGGAGCTCTTACTTTTTCTCTTAGATGTTCAATGTGACTTTTCCAGGAGAAAGTTTCATCCAAATTTAAACCTAAATATTTAATTGTTTTATTGTACTTAAGATACTCATTACCAATCTTTAGTGGTTCGCTCTGATTTAGCTTTTTACTAGATACAAACATATAGTTTGATTTTGCGACATTAAGACTTAGCTTATGAGAATTGAGCCAGTATCTAATAGATTCCAAATCACTCATTATTTGAGTTTTTAGAGTTTCCACAGATATATTAGCATATACCAAAAGAGTGTCATCTGCATATAACCTTAGAGAGGCAAAAAGTTTTAGTTCAGAAATAGAGTTAACATATATAAGAAAAAGTGTTGGACCCAGAATAGAGCCTTGGGGTACGCCACAGGTTATATACTTCTGAGAACTCCTCTGGGCGTCCATCACCACAAATTGTTTCCGTTTTTCTAAATAACTAACTATCCATTGATAAGTTTTTGGAGCTAAACCTAGCTTTTTTAGTTTTAAAAGAAGTATCCTATGATTAACTGTGTCAAACGCCTTTCGAAGGTCCAGAGACACAATAGCTACTTTGTTCTTTGAATTAATATTTTTCTGTATATCACTTACTAGATCTATGGTAGCTGATGTAGTGTCGCTTAAACCCCGAAAGCCATATTCACCTGGATATAAAAAATTTATTCCATTAAGAAAACTTGTAATCTGAGAGTTTACAATCTTTTCCATAATTTTTGATAGAACCGGTAAAACACTTACTGGCCTATAATTATTTTGACTCTCTTTATCACCTGATTTAAATAAAGGAGATACTTTTGCTACCTTCATATTTGCTGGCACAACACCTTGCTCAAATGACTGATCAAACAATTTGCACAACACCTGACTCAGCTCAGAACTACACTGCTTTACACTTTTCACTTCAACATCATCAAATCCGGATGCCTTATTTGGGTCAAGATCACTAATGATTTTTAAAATTTCTGAATTTTAAAGAATTTACTTGTAAAATTTGTAAGAGAAAAGGATAATTATGTTGAATTGAATGAAGATTCTGATTCAAAATATTTCGAGATGATGTATGTAACAGATATCATAACAAACAATTATGTTGAACCTTTTCAAATAACAGTTTTGGTTGAGAACAAACCTTTGTTAATGGAACTCGATTCTGGAGCAGGGGTGTCAATCATTCTTGAGGCAGTATATTTATCACTTTTAAAGAGAATAATGATCAAACCAACGAATATTCGATTAAAAACTTATGATGGACATATAATATTACCTAAAGGCGAAGTTAATGTTAGTTTGACTTAATCATGTCAGTTTGATAAGTAGATTGATAGTTGTCAAAAAGGTTCAAGATCATTGCTAGGACGAGATTTAATGAAACAGTTCAATATCAGATTAGATTGTGTTGATCATGTTGAATTAAAGAATGCCAAACTGGAAATGCTATTAAAAAAATATTCAGATTTGTTCAAGGAACATATATTAGGGTTATATAGAAACGAAAAAAATGAATTAAAAGTTTCCAATGATATTAAAACGATATTCATTAAACCCAGGCCAATTCCTTTCGCATTTAAAGAATTAGTTGAGGCAGAATTAGATAAACTCACAAACGAAGAAGTTATTGAACTTACAGACAATTCCCAATGGGGTACTCCTCTTGTTCCTGTTTTAAAAGATAATAATAAAATCAGGTTATGTGCTGATTATAGATTAACAATTAATAAATATATTGAAGATGTGAAATACCCACTTCCAAAAGTAGATGAACTATTTGCTACTCTACAGGGTTATGTAAATTTCACAAAATTAAATTTTTTGAATGCATATAATCAATTAGAACTGAAAGATGACACCCGAAAGTTATTAGCGTGGAGTACACATAAAGGAATTTATTTAGTGAATCGTTTGCCATTTGGTACCAAACCAGCATGCTGAATTTTTCAAAAAACGGTTGAAAAATTATTACAGAGGCTTAGTAAGGCTGGATTCAGGTTAAATTCGAAGAAATGTAAATTTTTGAATCTGAAATGAAATATCTTGGACATATTATCAATAAAGAGGGGTTACATGAAGATCCAGAGAAGGTGAAGGCAATAAAGGATGTTCCTCGACCTGGAAATGTATCACAAGTAAAATCATTTTTAGGTTTGACTAATTATTATGCTAAATTCGTTCCTAGTTTGTCTAACTTATTACAGCCTCCTTGTTATTTATTGAGGAAGGGAAATTATTTCACTTGGTCTAGAGAATGTGATAAAATTTTTAATGAAGCGAAGAAGATAATGACTTCTGGTCAGAATTTGGTTCATTTTAATCAGAATTTGAATATTAAATTAGTATGTGATGTTTCCAATGTTGGAATAGGAGCTGTGTTAATGCATGTATATCCAGATGGTTCTGAGAGACCAATGAGTTTTGCTTCTAGAATTCTTAATAAAGCTGAAATCAATTATTCTGTAATTCACAAAGAAGCTTTATCCATATATTGGGGGGTTAAGAAGTTTTATCATTATTTAATGGGTCGTAAATTCATACCAATAGAGCGAGTAAAAAAATATCTAGGAACGTGGCTGTGTGAAAACTGGGAATCAGACACAGAAATCAGATGCCGAATTGAAAATGCCCGCAGTGCGTTCATGAAATTCAAAAAAGTGCTCACCAACACTGATTTCGATCTTGGCTTGAGAATTAGATTTGTCAAATGCTATGTCTGGACGGTGTTGCTTTATGGAATGGAGGGATGGACACTGAAGGTGAGCACTATGAACAAGCTGGGGGTATTCTAGATGTGGGTCTATAGGCGTGTACTGAGGATTCCATGGACTGCAAGAAGAACCAACGAGGAGGTCTTGAGAATGATCAACAAAGACCGCGAACTGTTAAACACCATTAAACGTCGAACAACAGCATACCTGGGCCACGTTATACGCAACGAGAGGTATCAATTCCTGCAGTTGATAATTGAGGGGAAGATTGAGGGAAAGAGAGGAATCGGTAGGAAAAAGATGTCATGGCTCCGCAACGTTAGGCAATGGACAGGACTGAGGACAATGCAAGAACTAATACACACCATACGTAATAGGGAGGAGTGGACAAATCGCAAACATCCATTAATGGACATGCAGCAGAAGAAGAAGAAGAAATTCATTTTATGTTCAGATCATAAGCCATTATTAGCAATATTTGGAGAAAATAAAGGTATTCTACAAATGGCTGCTCAACGTTTACAACGATGGGTACTTTTTCTCAGCGGCTTTGATTATAATTTCAAGTATATTAGCGGAACAAATAATGATGCTGCTGACGGTATTTCAAGATTGCCGGTGAAAACGAAAGACACAATGTCATCATCGAATCATGAATATGATTATTTTCATTTCTTAGTTGAACAAAATTTACCTAGATACATTCTATGAAAATTCGATGCGAATTAAGAAAGGATAAAGAATTGAGTAAAATATTTTTATATGTTCAAAATGGATGGCCTGAAAAGAATGATGTGTCGGAATTAGATCCTTTTTTTTGTCGTAAGAATGAAATCTATATTGAAACAGGTTTATTAATGTGGGGTTATAGAGTTATTATTCCTCATAAATTTCGAAATCAACTGTTGAATGAATTACACAGTACCCACTTGGGTATAGTGAAGATGAAATTAATGGCAAGGCAATATTTTTGGAGGCCTTGTATGGATGAAGATATAGAAAGTTTAACAAAAAAATGCGATGTTTGTTTATGTTTATCAAATAATCCTCAGAAGACTGAATTAAGTAAATACGTGGAAGCAGTAGGCGTATTTGACAGAATTCATATGGATTTTTTGGGCCCAATTAAGGAAAAGATGTATTTAGTCATTATAGATGCTTTTTCAAAATGGCCTGAAATTTTTGAAGTGTTGAAAATTGATAGTTTCAATACAATTGAAAAGTTACGTGAATGTATAGCTCGTTTTGGTATTCCCAATAATATTGTCTTTTTCATCATTTTAATTCATTCTGTGAGGTTGATGGTAGGTATTAAACATATTTCAACTGCGCCTATCATCCTTCAAGTACCTAATGGTGCTGCAGAGAATGCTGTGAAGTCCTTCAAGTTAGGAATGTTGAAATCTTTGAAAGATCAGGAAAATGCTGGGTTGAGCACCGTAACAATAATGAATAAATATTTATATTCTTATCGAAATACTCCACATTGTTATACCAGTGAATGTCCTTCAAAAATTATGTTTAAACGCAAGATAAGAACTCGATTTCATTTTTTAAGTAAATCTGTCATAGAGACTACACGAGATAGGCAAATAAATAATTATAAGGGAAGCAGAGTAGAAACTTTTAGAGAGGGACAGGTAGTGAACGTTAGAGATTACAGAAATACAAATAAGCCATGTTGGAAAAGAGCTTTTGTTGAAGAAGTATTGGGTGAAAAACATTATTTGTGTAAATTAATTGATGAACCTGCACTGATCTGGCGAAGGCATACTGATCAGATTTTGAAAATCGAGAATAATTTCCAGCATAATACTAATCTAATTAAACATAAATTGGTAACTGATAATAAGTTAGTGGGTCTCAATTTACATAAATATGATTCTGATAATGATTCTGATCTAGAAATTTTCAGCGAGGAATTTGTAGATAATGAAATTAAGTCACATGAAGTTTCGATCCCTAATGGAGAAGGTTGTAGTGGATTTTAGGGTCAGAGGTTCCTTCTAAAATAGACAGACCTAGAAGGATTATTAAACCTCCTGATAGGTTGAAATATTGAAACCACTTTATATATCATGTTTTTAGTTTTGTAATATCCTTAAGTAGGCAGATGAGTATTGTTTTTGATTATGGAGGGTAGAGGTAAGGAGGACCATCTCATATTGGAAAACAGTCGCAAAAGTGTTCAGTTGTAAACTGCAAATTGCAGTTCCAAAACCCTCCAGAGTGGCGCCAGAATAGCAAGAGAGCATGAAATAGGAAGGGATGCCATGCCGCGCTGTTGCCAACTTTTGTAATTGGGATTTTGAAGTTTGAAAGCTAGGTTATGTAGTTTATTTTTGAATAGGTGCTTTCATTATCTTATTTATTATTTTATTGAATTAGTTTATTTTTGAGTCACTGTATTTTCTTTCCATAGAACTTAGTTCGTCTTCCAAAATTTTTTCAAGATACCTACTAGTCCAAAAATGCCGCTCTTCTGTTTAAAATGTGTAAAATTGTAATCGACTCATCGTGATATTCAAATCGCCATAAAAGATGCGCATAACATTGAACCTAAATCTACAGAGTACGATGAATCTGTTGGTTTTTAAGTGTCGGGAATAGGCCTGGGTAACACAGTGAAATATTGGGTGTTGAAACAATTACACTAATACAACCTAGTGTTTCAACACATTGCGTTAGCAAAATTGTGTCACGACGAAGTCGTGAGTCATGCGTTGCCTACATGTATTAAAAACAAATATGGCACTCTTAAAACTTAAACTGAAGCGCAATTTAAACACTTCTTATAATTTATTAGTCTTCTTCAAGAATTTGTTAATGAGGTAAATAAAAGTAAAAACGACTTCAATATGACAACAGCGCGTCATTTGAAATGTACCCACTTGCTATTGTGGCGCCACCAATTTGACGATTTTTGACGGACACTTTTTCATACACAGAGATGGTCCTCCTTACCTCTACCCTCCATATTTTTGATAAAACAATTCTAATTGTCATTTTATATAGTGAAAAGTCATTTCAGAAAACTAATTCATTTCATTACGAATATATTATACTTAATGAATGATACATCCCGTATTTTATATTCGCAGCACATGCAAATATTTTTTATGAAACTTTGGAATGTCCTATCACTTTTTATTTTTGTCAGATACTTATGAAAGTGAAACATGTAGTTTCAAATGGATAGAGTCCCGCCACATTACAATGTTAATTTTCAAAAATAAATGTATTGAAAGAAATGAACTTCAGCATTTGCCAGCCATATCACCTGCTTTAACTTCTCCGGACATTCTTTTTATGGGGTTTCATGAAAGGAATCGCTTACGTCACACACCTCCTGCCAAGCGAGATGACATAAAAGAGAACATAGAACAAGGTTTTTGAAGCGAAATCTTTTAAAAAGAATACGGTTGTGTTCGGAAACGAATGGTCGTCATTTTGAATATTTGTTATAAACACGTTGTTAGTTATACCCATCAATTTGTCATTCAGAGCAGCATCTATTTCAAATTTCATATTATTGTAACGTTAATAAAATTTCATATCAACTTTGATTGTTAGAAGTAATTGATAAAATGCCAAAGTTCCACAGGCGACTTGAATATTGTAATTTTTTGTCAAAAGTAGACAGCAGTATGAAGATATTCCGTTTTCGTAAAAATTTCGCTATATTATCTGTGCCTTATAGTATTTGATAGGTAATTACATTTTGCATCATTAAGGAAGTTATATCTGTTCAAAGTTCATTACTATTGGGTGCTAATTACTGGACGTCTGTATAAATAATAACATTCTCCACAAGCACATTGAATTTGGTTCATTAACAGATTTCATTATAAATTTGGCGAAATACATGCTGAAAATTTCAACAAAATATGAATTATCTCAAACATTGCACGTTTTAGGTGAGGTGAACCTTAACGAAACACACGTTTATTTTGGTCGAAGATGTAGAAAGTTTTATAATATATAACACATTTTTGATACATTTCGAGTCTTTATATATACAAGGTGTCCCATAATTGCTGGCGCACAGAGCTACCACGTATAGTAGAGGTCAAAATGAATCGATGGGGCCCAATTCATTTATATACTAAAATTTAACGTTTGCCCGTGAGAAGACTCGAAAGTTTACATAACAAAACCCATTTGTGTACGCCTACATAATGGAGTGACAAAATTGAATGAAATTTGAAAAAAGTGCATTTTAAAGGGGTAATCTAAAGAACCCAAATGAATCTATAGAATGGGTAAAACCACCCTCATCCTCTGATATTTTTTTCAGAACTTTCTTGAGGGTTCTTAAATTTTTTTAGCGAGAAGACTGATTAATTATCTTCATTTTAATACTCTTGTGAAAATTTCGCATTCAACATAGTTTCAAAAGGAAAAAAATGTCGTCTTAAATCGTAGTATATTCCTAGTACATGTTCAATAAAATTGTAATACAAAATTTAGTTGGCAGTGGAAACAAATGCAAAACGCTTTTCATAATAAATGTTCAATATAACAGCCAGTTTCATAAATACAGAGGTCTATTCGACGTGAAATATTTATATTCAAAATATAACATTATATATATATATATATATATATATATATATATATATATATATATATATATATATATATATATATATATATATATATATATATATATATATATATATATATATATATATATATATATATATATATATATATATATATATATATATATATATATATATATATACATATATATATATATGTATATATATATATATATATATATATATATATATATATATATATATATATATATGTATATATGTATATACACTCACGGACAAAATTATTGCATATTTTATTTAAGGTCTTCATTTTTTTTCTTTTAACACCTTTGTGATTTCGGTCACTATTTCTGTTACATTGGAGTGTTCTAGGTTATTAATAATCGAATTAATTACTTATTGAAGCTTTAGAACAGATTCGTAGAGAAATTAGTGAAATGGTCTGTTTTTGATAATAACGTTCAATTAGGAAAGAGCAACAAAATCGACACGATACATTAGTTTAAGACAAAATGATAACAATTTAGTACTTAGTATATCCTCTTCTAGCTCTAATGATAGCCTGCATCCTCCTAGGCATACTGCGCAAAAGATCTTTGATGGTTTCTTATGGTATTCGATTCCATTCTTCCTGTGCAGCAATCCTTAATTCTGCAATTGAGTTAGGAGCTGGATTTCGTGTTCGAATATTTTTTTTAGGTTATCCCATACATGTTCTATGGGATTTGCGTCAGGACTATATGGTGGCCACTCTAGCTTTGCAATCCCTACATCCACAATGTACTGGTTTACTGTTCTTGCGGCATGGGCACGGGCATTGTCGTGCATTAGCACAAAGTTATTATATCAAATAAAGCCGGCATATGGTATAACATGTTCTGCAAGGATGTTAAGTATGTACCAGTCAGCATTCATTCTTAAATTCACTTCAATGAGTTCCGTGCGTCTCTCCCAACTAATGCCAGCCCAAAGCATAATGGAACCACCACCGAAGCTAAGATTATGTACAAGATTACATTCTGCAAAACGTTCTCCTGACCTTCTGTATACTAGACTACGTCCATCAGGCTTCCATAATTGTATTCTTGTTTCGTCTGTAAAAAGAACTTTTCCCCATTCATGTTCATTCCAGTCAGCATGTGCTCTTGCAAATTGTAACCGTCCGATTTTATGGCGTGGAAGAAGCCGAGGAACTCTAGCAGGACGTCTTGGCTTTAAATCGACCTCCTTAAGTCTCCTTATTATTGTTTTGGTGGAAACATTGACTTGCCTTGCATTTAGTAATTGATTTTTTAGATGCGGAGCACTAAGTATACGATTTCGCAAAGATTGAATTCTTAAATATTGCTCATCTCTTTGCGTTGTAATTCTCTTACGTCATTGACCAGGCCGCCTTTTATATCCTGCAGTCTCATTGTAACGTTTTAGTACGCGAGAAACAGTCGATTGATGGATATTCAATCTATGTGCAATGTCTTTTTGTCTATACCCCTCATTGATTAAACCAACAATTTTAACCGCAACTAACTCATTCAAACGTGGCATTTCACTAACTGAAACTAAAGATTGAAGAAATAATTAACTGAAAATGTCATTCTGAAAATTATTTTAGTCATCAAGGAACACTAAGCTACTATATTATAACTTTCCGCTGATTCAGTTATAATTTCAAGTTATCGCTAATTCAGTTATAAAAGCTATGTCTTACCATTATTTTATCTGCAATAAATTGCAATATACGTAAAACACTCCAATGTAACAGATTTAGCAACCGAAATCACAAAAGTGTTAAAGGAAAAAAATTTAGACCTAAAATAAAATATGCAATAATTTTGTGCGTGAGTGTATATATATATATATATATATATATATATATGTATATATATATATATATATATATATATATATATATATATATATATATATATTTATATATATATATATATTTATATATATATATATATATATATATATTTATATATATATAGGTATATATATATATATATATATATATATATTATATATATATATATATATATATATATATATATATATGTATATATATATATATATATATATGTATATATATCTATATATATATATATATATATGTATATATATATATATATATATATATATATATATATATATATATATATATATATATATATATATAATATATATATGTTTTTGCACTTCAGGGACTAAAAATGTATCTTTCAGTCCCTAGGGATATAAAGTTGCATTTCAAATCTCTAGGGACATAAAGTAAAAATCAAACTTATAAGTTTGGGAAATTTACTGATATCTATATTATGCTTGATGTTAATCATTGCTCTCAGCATTAAGTAGTACGACCAAAGTGTAGGCACACAAAACTTATTTGATTGTTCGTTGAAATAAACCAACAGAGCGTTTTCATTGTGGTTTTCCAATTTTTTCTCCTTACACCAATTAACAAAGCCTTCATATTGCTGTTGGTAAATTTTTCTCGATTTTTTGGGTATTAATTCTTCCGTTATCATGTCAGCTGACTTATCTATATCAAAATTTATAGATTCATTCATTTCTTGATTAATTTTCTTGATATTCTGTTAGTTAAATTACCATTCGTTTAAATGTCAACATTAATTGAAAAATTTTGTTGACACTGTTGCTATAACGTTACCTACTGAGTAATCCAAGTACCGTGTTTATATAACTCATCAAAATTATTAATTGTATCAATGTTGAAAGTTATAACACTGGAGGTGCAAAAAATAGCGTATATGCCTCAGGACTAAAGAGATATTTTATCCCTTACATGATTATTGGCCCTCGGGCTCTAGGAGCCCTCAGGCAATAAACATCACGTGCGGGATTAAAACATTCACTTTAGTCCCTTGTTATATAATATACTATATATTTTGAATATAAAGCGGTTCACCAAATTGAACCGGGATCAATTTAGATATACGTTTACCATGAGTTCATTTTATTTATTTCAGATGGGTAAACGTAGAAATTATGGTACCTAGAGTAGTACTGCTAAAAAAACAGAATAGTGGTTTTCAAACGAATGTGGAGTGGAAGAGTACACTGCCATAATTTAATGTATCCAATGTAAGGTATGGTTTCACTGTAGGTGACAAAAAGAAATTATTTTGTTGTGTCAGTATTGAGTAGTAGTAAAAATTACTTTTTTAGAAATATGGAAGTTCTTCTCCACCATTTAAACATTAACAATAATAATTACGTGCTGTTTGAATTTGAGATACGGGTGGTTCAATTTTGGCAACTCGTCGCCCAAATTGCAGGTATATAGGCTCTTGCACCGTATATTATTAATTAACTAAGTTTAATGATAAACCGAGTTTAATTTGACATTTGACTAGCGAAAATGTCAAATGAAACTCGGTTTATCATTAAACATAGTTTAAAATATACAGTGCAAGAGCCTAGTATTCTGCTCAATTAAAAAAAAATTATACCAATAGATCTCTCAAAGATCAGATCATGATCCAGATATACCTTTTATGTAATACTCTCAATTTCTGAATTTCAAAGATAGTTTTTGTCAAAAATTAGTTCAATATGTAAACAAATTCAATTACAGGAATTATAGGTCTAAAGAGTTCTGATTTGAAAAATCATTTATTCATCAATGTTCCCTATATGTCGACATTTATTTACATCTTCACGGGCTGTAAATAACAATATTGATGTAAATAACATAGAATGTATAAAATCGAAACAGAACTACTTACAAGGAGTGTTAATTAAATGGCAATAACATTGAACTATAAATAATAACACGTAGGGACGTAGGTACTTCCACCAGCCTTTTGTAACTCATTCGCTTGAAATAAGGGAACTGAATAACATCAGATTTAATACTGCAGAATTCCTAGAGCAGAGATAACCTATCGCCAGATGGCTGCAAAGTCAAAACAAACCAGAAATTAAAACTAACGTAAGGTAGGTACCAACATTTATTGCTCTGATGTGTTTGTATGAATAAGGCAGACTTGTTCTATGGCCGATTTAGTGTTTATCGTGTTAGGGCTTCCATTTATATGAGCCATTTCTAAGAATACTTACTCTATTTTCATAGGTTTTTTCCGATTTAAAATTTTCTTCTTTTCATAATCAAAGTAATGATGAGTTCTAACTGACACGTCAAAGCACAAAACCTATGAGACTAGGAAAAGGTTCTTTTGCTTTGGCGGCTATCTATACTAGTGCAGGGAAGAAGTATTATCCTCGAATAATAAGGAATTAAATTTTCTGATTATACATATGAAAATACTGTGCCATCGGAATCAGAATTATAAATTCATTAATTCAATAGTAAGTCAATAAAACTCTTCAATGCGTAAATTAAAAAAAGGTTAGATAAAATTAAAATGTTTAAAATAAGAAATTAATATTATTAAATTGTTATGAATATATTATGTAGTATTTCTTTATTATGTCCTTGTTTCATTACGAACAAGCAAATTGTGATTCTCTAAGATATTGTAACCCGTATAATACAAAAATTTACCCCTCATTCTATGTTTAAAATGCTTAAAGTCAGCACTATGAAAAAGTATTATATAAGAGAATCATCAGTCTCACTCCAGTCCCATTCATGTACCATTTAGCACATATATAATCAAATATATTATTACTTATTTTATTGATTTATAATAAGTGGATGGATAGGGTAAATATTGTAATCAATAATATAAATCTGGAAATGGTTATCAAAATTAGATATCTAAAAATCGCTGAATTGGGAAAACCACTCAAACAAAATTAAATATAAAATTATTCTAATGATTCCTATAATCTATGAATGTCGAAATTATATAATGCCTTCTATCTGTCCCATCTGCGATATATACTGTCTGTATGGAGGGAGGGGGCTGTTGTACAACTAGATATCATGAAATTCAAATTCTACAGAATGAGGTCTTAATAGTTGATAGTGTAGATACCTTATACAGTGAACTGGGTCTCTGCAGATTGGACAGAGTATTGATGCTCGAGCAAAGTTATACATAAAATAATTTTGCAAAAAAAAACGTAATACAAATATATTTACCAACGAAATACATAGTCATAATAAGCGAAACAATAATAATGTAGCTATTTGTAAATTCCAATAAAATAAATAAATCTAGGGCTTTATAAACCAATAATATGTGCGTCTAAACTTTATAATTCTTTACCAGAAAATCTAGGATTAATAAGAAACTACAATGTGTTCCTTAAAAACCTGAGAATTTCCCTAGAAATAAAATGAAGTGAAATGTGATATTTTTACTATTAGTTGTCAAGTATAACTAAGTCATCTGTAAATAATTATTGATATTAAGAAAAAAAACGGAAAACTATATTGTTAAATCTTTATGTTATGTTATCTCGAGGCCAGAGCTTAAGCACTGATTCGAGATTGTTATAAATTTTTATTTATAAAATAAAGTCTTCAAAAAAAAAAATTTGCAATCTCACATTTTAACTTTGGTTTCGAATGGGCTTGAATACCTCATGGGACAGTTACAACACCCAAGAGCAAGGTGGGACTCGAAGTCACTTCCACGGTATAGAAACGATAAACTCTACTGACGAGCTACCAAAGCCTCATTATTCAATTTATTATCACGAATAATGCGAAAAGTGTAGGTATATAATTAATTGTGAATTGAAACCACACGAATAAAACTTTTATACTAATAAAAAATATTTATTAAAAGACAACTAGAACTCAACTTATCAGTTACAACTTTTAGGTAAATAAATTAGGAAGAAATTTGTGCCGTCCTCGCTGATAAGATGAAAAGATAATTGGAATTTCCAGGGTTTATGAGATTCTAGAATTTTTTAAAATTTAATTAAAATTGGCCTTGAAATCAGTCATTCGTCAGCATTATAATATGAAATACATGTTTGAATTTAAGTATTATTTTTTGAATACCTGACCGTAAATAACCTCATAAACCTCTTGAATATTAAGTGCCAAAGTGAAAAAATTCGTATATACTATATCCGTGTAGTGCTCCATTTATACTCTTGATTAGCGTTTGATTGAAAATAGGGGTGTATAAATTTTTCAGATAAATTAAATATTGATGAATTAGCAATTGAAAATACGATTGAGACAAATACGATTCATTGCAAAATGATCAAATTACCAGGTAAATAGCATACCGCTATCACGAACTGCATGTGACCCCCTTTTAGCTGTGAGCGACAGTTTCTATAGAAACAGAAGAAGTCTATAATCCTTGGCGAACGTTTTCTAACACAAAATTTTGTTTTCAAATTCATTTGGTCACTGTGTATGAAAATATTTGTTTAGCTGAAGTAGATTCATGTATCTAAGGCAATTATTTGTATAGTTGAGTAGATTGCTATAGCTATCCTCGGACCTATAACATAGCAAGTTTCAATGATACAAAAACCTTTATAAGAAAGCGAAATGTATTCGATGAAAATAATTGTTTTATTATGGTATAATTAATATGCGATATATCAGCTACAAGTTTGGTAATAATCTGTATCAATACCTATATGCTTTTCTGGAACTAATATAAATGTATCCATTCTTTTGACTTTACGATGGTAAAAAATGTATTTTTTTACATGATACTATTTTTTAAAAAAAATTAGAGCGACAAATTTTTCATTATGGAAAAAAATTAGTGACAAATTATTGTTTTCCTTATTTGGCTATAAATTAAAAAAAAAAAGTATTGAATAAAGAAGAAATATATCACTTCTTATCAGAAGCTAGAGATAATACCTACCTAATGACAAAAGTAATATAATTAAATGTAATTCCTCCTGTTCCTTGTAATTTTTTTTTATGTTAGGTTCCATCAGTAAGTGGTTTGGCAGGAGCTTGCAATCGTGCAAACCTTTGAAAATTGAATTTGGATGACATAGAAAATAAGACAACCATGTTAGTGATTAAAATTCCTAAATGAGATTGAATTCTCGCACATCACTTGGTGAAACCTCATAAAGAATAAAGTATAAACTTTAAAATGAAAAACACTTGGCTTATGTTCCACTATATAAAAATATTTAGATACTGTATGTGGCAGTTACGAATAGTCGACATGTTTCGAGTTATGAACTCATTATCAAGACTGACTACAGGAGAGTATTACATCTTATTTTATAAAACAGACAAATTGATTTCCAGGTACCTATCACCTTTGCTTTTGTCTGTTTTATAAAGAAGGATGTAATACTCCCTGTAGTCAGCCTTGATAATGAGTTCATAACTCGAAACATGTCGACTTTCGTTACTGCTAAATACAGTATCTAAATATTTTTATATAGTGAAACATAAGCCAAGTGTTTTTCATTTCAAAGTTTATACTTTATTCATTAAAATTCATAATTTTAAAACGAATATGGAAAGAAACTTTGTCATCATTGGAGAAAATAATATTTATTTATAAAGAAAATATTTGTCATTACGCCAAGCAAACATACCATGTCATAGATTATCTGTTTATAATGAATATGGAAAAAATATTACACAATCTATTGTTATTCACAGATTTTTGGAAGAATCTTAAATCTCATAATTTTAACTGTTTTCGTCGATCTAAAACTTTAGATCGGCAAAAATTAATTTAAATGTGTTCATGTTGTGGGATTGCGGGACCAGTGTTAGAATGGCTTAGTAATTATTTGAAAATCCGATATCCAAAAACTGAAATTAACGATAGTATGTCAGAAGAAGTTAAAGTATGGGATACCTCAGGGTAGTGTGTTGGGTCCCTTGCTTTTCAATTTTCTATCTGAATAATTACCTAAAAGATAGTTTCATAGCATTGTATGCAGACGACAGATGCGTCTCGGTATCTGGTATGATTTTAATAGATTTTTAATTTTAACGAAATAATGAATGGAGAATTGAAAAGGTTGAATAACTGAGGTGTAAAAGACTTAGGACGTTTAATGAAAACATTTTTAAAATTGAGATAGATAATCGTATTGTTGAAAGGGTGCGTGCGGTGAGATACTTAGGGATTACTTTGGACCAGTACTTGAATCTTAGTCAAAATGTAGATTTTATGTGTGAATGTGTAGAAAACTGGGTAAAAGATCGGTTTTTTGAATAAACTATGGTATAAATTTACAGGATGGACCATACGTTTGGTCAGAAATGCCTTAATCCATCCCCATTTCACATATTGTATGTCTCTATTATTGTATTGTAATAAGGATGATATATGTAAATTACAAGTTCTACAGAACAAATTAATTAGAATATTATTAAATTGTTATAGATTCCTTAGGGATTACTTTGGACCAGTACTTGAATCTTAGTCAACGTGTAGATTTTATGTGTAGAAAACTGGGAAAAAAGATCAGTTTTTTGAATAAACTATCGTATAAATTGACAGGATGGACCATACGTTTGCTCAGAAATGCCTTAAGCCATCCCCATTTCACATATTGCATATCTCTATTATTGTATTGTAATAAGAAGGATATAAGTAAATTACAAGTCCTACAGAATAAATTAATTAGAATATTATTAAATTGTAATAGATTCACTGAAGTTCAAGTTATCTTAAAAGGACTAAGTTTCCTCAGTGTCGAAAGCATGATTCATACATAATATTGTTAATAACTTAGCACCAAAATGTTTGTCTGTACCATTAGTTGAAAGGTCCACTATGATATTATACGGCCTGAGGAATGCGGAAGAATATCACCTAGATATGTATAGGACAGACATATTATTTAAATCTTTTTTGTCGGTAGTCTTATATTATATAATCAATTACCAGAGTATATAAAGTTTTCACAAAATGTATTAATGTTTAAAAAAACAACTAAAAAATTTTCCTTTATAAAGTAGATTCATAGTTGTATGTACACTTAAGGATGCAAGATGTTCAATCTGCCCAGTAAATAATATATGGAAAAGAATATATGTTGTTAAATCTAGCCAAAAGCTAATAAATATGATATTATTATTATATTATCAAAATCGCCCGCACAATTGCTGAATTTCATAAATAGACATTTTCATAACGTATAATTTTTTGTGCGCATGCGTCAGTATCCGCCATCTTTTTCGTACTGTTTTATGTAAACAAGCATGGTAAAATACCATTGTGATGATTAAAATCAACAAATGTGAAATAAATAATATCCGTTAAGAAAAGCTAACCACAAAATAAAAAAATAAGTATCTTAATTTAAAAATACATGCTGTAATTATCTCATTTGTACGCAAACGAATAAAAAAACGGTGTCGTTATGGAGTATGTATATGTAAGAGTGGTATCGATATAACTCATGTAAAGCCAATACATGTCCTAATAAGATATAATCCTAGTTAATTGGGAGATATTTACTTAATACCTAATAATTAACTTCATTTTACTCAGATACTACGATTGGATAGATATATAACACCGCAATAATCTAGTGTTTTTTTGCTTTTTTGCGAACGCCTATGATACTTCATCCACTTTTTTGATTGTTCACAGTTACATGCTTCATTTCAATTGTGAACAAGTACTGCTCCATCAATAATTTGTTCCAATAATCAATTTACTGTGGAGAATATATTGCTTTCCAATGCATTCGGAACAAAACAGTACGAAGCTTTTAAACTACCGCTCTCTCAACATGGCTGCTGCGCTTGCGCATGTGAGACGATGAAAAGGTCTATTACCGAATCCCAAAGACACCGGGCACTGTTTACGCAGGAGCTCAGCCACTTTACTAGCTGAAAGTGATGGTAGTGTAACCAACTTAAAGAGACACGGAGGATGGAAATCAATAAATATAGCTGAGGGATAAGCAGAAAATTATTTTGAGAAAAAAAAACTTACATACCTTCACAGATTGAAACGGGCCGTAATAATTAATATCTCGAAAACTAGTACAATTACTGAAGCTTCTAGTTCTAATTTAAACACTGCCACTCTCTTTTATTATCCCTAATTATATTAATATAGGTCATTGTCATAATTAATATTCATAAGTGATGTATTCATAAGAGTGATTGTTATATGTATATGTAAAGTTTATACGGTATTATCCATCGATATCCCTTTTAACATACAAAACGGCGAAAGGAATTTCTTCTAAGACTGCAATGATAAATCATCAATTTGATTTAACTATTGGAACTTGAGGTGTACACATCTTAGGCAACATTTCATATTGCGCGGTTTTCTTAGCATCCCGTGAAATATGAACCATTTTGTGTTCGTTTTCCTCAAGGTGGCTATTATGCGATCGTTGTGACATGTTATTCAAAACAAATTGAAATATCATTGTCATTATAATTATGGACATATATCGCGAATTTAAGTGTTTTAATTTTGAATAACTTTAACATGATGAAAAATGGAGGTGATGTGGAATTAACACCTACAAGCATAATAGAAGCTGCTAAGGTAACAACTTTAGATTTAAATTATGAAAAACATACTTGTTGACCATGGTCAATTTCATACATTACATAGAGCGAACAAGGAAAATTCTTTAATAATTTGAAATTATCAAACAACTTTCCAAGAGAGCTGGTTACACGTATTTCGCAACGCAAGATCTGCATTCAAAATCTTACGGTGAATTATGGAAATTGTCAAGTCCCCCCGACTCAAAATCTGCATACAGCTGTTTCGATCTTATTAGATCTCATCAGTGCAGCTTATTTGACTCGGAGTGAATTAACAAATTTCTAATTGTTCCCAAATACAAATCGTGGTCAGTAACACTGCCTGGATAACAATCCAGAGCGCCCTCCCACCAAAGATATTGGGAACCAACAATTCACCGCTCCCTTGGAAAGTTGTTTGATAATTTTGAAATGATTAAAGAATTTTCCTTGTTCTCTTTATGTAATGTATGAAATTGACCATGGTCAACGAGTATGTTGACATGATTTGATTGTTGTATTTTGCGTATTACGCTGCTAGCATCTCCGGAGAGCACTCTCGTGAGTATATCCAAAGGTTTTAAATCACTATGTTAGTGTGCCTTGGAATCATATACACCACTGTTGTAGAGTAGATATCTTCATATCAGGAGGTACGTGTTTACGCGACGATTTTCTGCATTTTCGATCTAAGCGGTGAATTGTTGGTTCCCAATATCTTTGGTGGGAGGGCGCTCTGGATTGTTATCCAGACAGTGTTACTGACCACGATTTGTATTGGGGAACAATTAGAAATTTGTTAATTCACTCCGAGTCAAATAAGCTGCACTGATGAGATCTAATAAGATCGAAACAGCTGTATGCAGATTTTGAGTCGGGGTGACTTGACAATTTCTATAATTCACCGTAAGATTTTGAATGCAGATTTTGCGTTGCGGAATACGTGTAACCAGCTCCCTTGGAAAGTTGTTTGATAATTTTTAAATTATTAAAGAATTTTCTTTGTTCACTTTATGTAACTTCAGATTTGTTACCACAAACGTTCTCTTCTTGGATTGGAAGATCGGTGAAAAAGCGAATTCGTTCTCAGAATGTTTTATTAGCTTATTTTGCCGAATCGACAAAGAAAACTAATTAAAAAAAAAAAAAAGAAGGTTTATTGTCTAACAGGAGTAATCCCAATTATAAGACAGACAGAGCATGGTTTACAGTTATGCATGACTATAAGTATAACAAACAACAGAACAATAGAACAATATATAATACACAGTGATCCATACAAATAACAAAAATAATATATATTGTAGAATTCTAATTGACTTGGCAGTACAGAGAGTTTGAACAAAATGCATATATTACCCCTACAAACAGGATGGATGAGGAGAGGTTGCAAATAGACTGTAGTTAGACTTGCATATTAATTAACTTGAAGCATCTAAATGGAACAACAAAAATATCACATTCTGAATAGAAACTATTATAAGTTTTACAAATGTTATAAATTGGGGATTTTATTAAAACATTGATTCTTGGCAGAGGCAAATAGAAGCACATTTCGTTTCTACTACTTAGTCTCGGAACGTGAAAATCTAATTGAGATAACAAATCTGGACAGTCTATCAGATTATGAATCAATTTATAAATGAAGATACAAGCATAATATGTTCTTCTATTCTCCAAACAAATGCATGGAATTGGGAGTTTGGCCTTCTGCTCTGAAAAACACGATAGTTATTCCTGTATTTAAAAAAGGCGATAAGAACAATATAACTAACTATAGACCAATCTCATTGATAACACACATGTGTAAGATATTTGAGAAAATCATTAAAAATCGATTGAATTCATATATCTCCAAATATAAGTTACTCTCTGAGAAACAATTTGGTTTTCGAGAGAAAATGTCGACGCAAGATGCTATTATCGAACTCACAGATGATATTCATAATGCTCTTGATCAGAATATGCCATGTCTGTCGTTGTTCTTAGATTTATCAAAGGCCTTTGACACGGTAAGCCACGAACTACTACTGCAATCTTTGGAAGATATTGGGGTGCGGGGTATATGTCTTCAGTTATTTGAGAACTATCTCACAAATCGAAAACAATCTGTGAAACTGAATGATGTCATGAGCGAACCCAAAGCAATAGAATATGGAGTACCCCAAGGTACTGTACTGGGACCCATATTGTTCAATATTTATATTAATGGAATATTTTCCTTGCAAAGTCAAGCAAAAATCATTGGATTTGCAGATGACATGTCATTATTCTATAAGGCAAGTAACTGGATTGACCTCAAAACTAAAGTGGAACAGGATTTCGTTCAGGTCAAAAACTGGTTAGAATATAAGCTCCTGACAATAAATTATGAAAAAACCAATTACATACCCTTTTATACCAATAACAGATGTCTCCCATTATTCGATAGAATCGAAGTTACACTACAAAATGAGGTAATAATCATATTGCCTGAAACCAAAATTAAATATTTAGGTGTAATAATTGACCCATACTTGAGATGGGATTTGCATATAAAATATGTAGTAAGAAAACTGCAGACAATTTTGTTTAAATTCAAATTTTTGAAAAAATTAATACCTGTCCAACACCTGAAAATTCTCTACCATGCCCTTGTTGAGAGCCATCTACGGTACGGTATAATAGCTTGGGGAGGGGCATTGAAGACACACCTCAAATCCCTGGAAGTCATCCAGAGAAGATTTCTCAAACTGATATTTTCCAAAGATCCGAAATACCCATCAGATCAACTTTATGAGGAGGCTATGATCTTTGACATGAGCCAACTGCACTTTTATAATGTAGTTACTAAATATCATCAGACGAAACACTCCGCTCAACTGCCATTACACACTTATAATACGCGCCAAAGAAACCAATACGTATTACCTTATATGTCGAAGTCTCTTGGCCAAAGATCGTACACATACATTGGACCAAAATTGTATAATAAACTTCCTGAGACGATCCAGGATATCCCAAGTCTGTTCTCATTCAAAAAAAGATTGAAAACGTACCTCAAAGAAAACCAATTAAAGTGACAAATTGTGATTAAATAATTAGTTATGGGAGTTTTACATTGTATAATTTATGTTTTGATTTTGTGTTTGCAGATCGTGTTTTCCTCTGTGGATAACATTTTGCGTTGCTGTGCGTTGATAGTGCTTTTGTTGATTCTTTTCCTATTGTAAAATTTATATAATATTTTTGCGAAACAAGTGCTTTGCACTTATCGCTAAACTGCTTTGTTCGCCCCCACCATGTAATAATCCTGTTATTTATATTTGTAATGTTTGTTGTGTGCGAATAAAGTTATTATTATTATTATTATCCAAGGATAAGAGGGAAAATCTATTTAGCAACACTCTATTATCAATTCCTTGGGATGGGTATACTCCCATCCCAAGTTTGTATGCCATGTATTTCATAAAAACTCTTTGACAAGATTCGAGTTGTTGAATATGCACATTGTATATAGGCGACCAGATTAGGGAGCCATATTCCAAACGGGATCGGACAAAAGCATTAAGAAGTGTTATAAAGCATTCTTGATTTTGAAAGTCTTTACACGTCCTGAAAATAAGTCCAAGCATTCGTTTTGCACAAGATATAATTTGATTAATTTGTGACGTCAAGCTGAGTTTCTGATCGAAAATGATGCCCAAATCTTTAGTTTCTGTACCTTGTTCCAATATGATGTCATTTATTGCATAGTCAAACTGTATATTGTTATGTTTGAGGGTGTATTTAATAAATTTACATTTTTGAATGTTCAGCGGAAGCTTGTTTAGTATGCACCACTTATGTATGGAATTAATTTCTTTCTGTAGAATAAGACAGTCCTCCGCTGCCTGAATAAGTCTGAAAATCTTCAAATCGTCAGCAAAGAGTAGTATGTTACTAGAAATATTTAAATTGATATCATTTATAAACAGAGAGAACAAAAGAGGAGCCAGATTACTTCCTTGAGGAGCGCCACTAGTTGGCGTAAATTCGAGTGATTTATGTCCTTTGTATTCAACAAATAGCGTACGATTCCGAAGATAAGACCGCAATAAGCGCAACAGTGGACCACCGAAACTTGATGGTTCAATTTATCGAAGGCCTTCGAGAAGTCCGTATAAACTGTATCAATCTGCAGCTGATTATCTAAAGCAGTGCTGACAGTTTGTGTGAAGCACATGAGATTCGTTATTGTTGACCGCTTGTTGATAAAACCATGTTGACATAGAGTTAAACTATTTCTCACCTTAGGAAAAATGTTGTTATACAGGCACATCTCGAAGACCTTCGCAAAGTTGGACAGAATTGTTATGGGTCGATAGTTTAGAATGTTATTTATAGCCCCTGATTTCAATATTGGACATATTTTTGATAAAAATGAAAACTTCTACTATGTGGAGTCAATATTCAATGCTTAGAACGACTCTCAGCTTAATAATAATGTGAATATTATAGTCCAACTTACTCTGTATTCGTTAACTAGTTTTATATGACATTTCGAACACTTAAAATATATGGCTTGTGAATTCCGCATCCATTTTTTATTTCACGATGCTTTTGTCATCCCAAGATTCCGCTCTGCTCATTTATAATGGAAATTTTGGACACTTATTTCAAAATCAGATTTGCCACGAGATGAATCATTTTAGTTGTTGAGGATGTTGTTGTAAATTTTGATAAGCCCCTGTATTCCAGTTTTGTCATTAACAGCATTTGGATTATTTTTCATGAAAAACATCTCATATATTTCACGTTTTCTCCGGTGGAAACTCTATTAATCAACAACAAAAGTTTTAATCTGTATTGTATATGGTTTTTAATGTATTATTCTAGTTTTTTCTATTCTTGTAGGTGTATATATTCAATTATTTTTAAGTCAAAACGTAACTCTTTTATATTTTAGTGACCAGAACAGTAGACGTATGACAATTTTAAAAAGGACACAGTGACGACTGAAACGTTATTTATACTATACCTAATATAAATAATATTGAAGTTTCGCTTATCACTTGGTGAAACATGATTAAATACTGATATTTAAAATAAAAACACTTGGCTTTAAGTTTCACAAATATATTGAATAAAAATTAACAATTACATTAGTCAACTAGTTTCGGGTTATGGGCCCATTATCAAGACTGAACAGAAAAATACTTAACAAGCTTATTTATAATATTGATTGTAGTAGAGGGGAAATTTGGTATTCAACTTGTTCATTTACGATGGGGTAATTCCTCTTAATGGCACTACTAATTTCTAAAATTTCCAACAGGTCAAGACGTTTGCCCTTTTTACCTGGGTGGAGGCATATCGTTTTCTCGAAGTCGATGAAATGGTTAAATTTTATACAATGCTCTGAGAAACCAGTGGTGTTTTTGTTAAACAAAATTGACTTTTTATGTTCTTCTACGCGAGTGTTGATTTTTCTGCCTGTTTGTCCGATATAAAATGATGGGCATTCATTACAAAAGATTTTGTAAACACCACTGTTTTCTCCAATATTGTTTCTATCCTTGTTATTGACTAAGAGTGACTTTAAATTACGTTTATTTGTACATATGCTTTTAATACCGTTTTGTGATAATCTGTTGATGATTTTATTACTAATTCCTGGAATATAGTTTATTAAATGATATTTTTGTTCGCTTTTTATGACTGGTGAGGGATAAATTGAATTTAGAATATTCTTATGTCGTTTTTTCTTTATCATTTGATCAATCAAGATGTCTTTATAGCCGTTATTTATTGCTAATAATTTTAAAATATTAACTTCTTTAGTAAAATTTTCTTCAGAAAGAGGAATGGCAAAAAGTCTATGTATGAATGAGTGAAATGCACTTAATTTAATTTTAATTGGTTGACTGCTATCATTGTGTATTAGCGTATCTGTAAAAGTAGGTTTTCTGTAGATATTAAATGTAAGAGCATGTTCTTTTCTAGTTATTTGGATATCTAAAAAGTTAAGGGAATGTTGTTCATTTTCTGTTTCTTTTGTGAATTGAATTGAAGGGTGAAAAGAGTTAATGTATTTGAGAAAATTATCTAACTGTCTATCCGTCCCACACCATATACAAAAAATGTCATCAACATAACGCCGCCATAATAAAACATTACTAATCAGGCTGTTTGTAGATTCAAAGATTTTATTCTCTAAGTCAGACATAAAGATTTCACTGAGAAGAGGTGATAACGGTGAACCGGTGGTTTGCCAATGGGTTCACCGTTATCACCTCTTTCATCGACTTCGAGAAAACGATATGCCTCCACCCAGGTAAAAAGGGCAAACGTCTTGACCTGTTGGAAATTTTAGAAATTAGTAGTGCCATTAAGAGGAATTACCCCATCGTAAATGAACAAGTTGAATACCAAATTTCCCCTCTACTACAATCAATATTATAAATAAGCTTGTTAAGTATTTTTCTGTTCAGTCTTGATAATGGGCCCATAACCCGAAACTAGTTGACTAATGTAATTGTTAATTTCTATTCAATATATTTGTGAAACTTAAAGCCAAGTGTTTTTATTTTAAATATCAGTACCTAATATAAACATCTGAATTAAAGTATTAATTAATGAACCACGCAATCTGTGAAAATATCGATCCAATATATATATATATATATATATATATATATATATATATATATATATATATATATATATATATATATATATATATATATATATATATATATATATATATATATATATATCTATATATATATATATATATATATATATATATATATATATATATTTATAAATATACTTGTGGGCCGCTGACCAGCTTCCTCACTCTCCTCACACTTAATTAAAGACGATCTAGGCCATTTCAGTGGCAAAATATGTTGCAATGACCATGTTTGTGCATACATGAGAATCTATGAGGCATTGGAATAGTTTTATAAATCACAACCATTAAATCAAAATGAAGTTTATTGACATAGAAAAGTGAATTCACATAAAACATTACGGTAGGTAACTGGGGTCGGAAGCACCTTCATCCTCTTCTTCTTTTGCATCGTCTTTTTTCCCAATATATTCTCCATCTGAACCCTTTAGGGAAAAGGCGTGCGAAAACAGCACGTCCTTGAAACCTTGTTGCAGAAGCTCTTAGGACGAGAAGAAGGAATCCCTTATCTTTCCAAGTACAGGCTTGATGAAAATAATGTCCATCAGCTTTAGCCATCAAGAGGACTATGAGGTCGACATCTTCACTCACAAGCTGTTGCTTCGGAAATTTCCACAGCCGTATCAACGGCTCGTTCGAAAGAAAATTTTCTTGTTTGACGTTTATATCGGTCTCTTCAGTGAAATCTCAGCATACTTGCTGAGTCGATATCGCCTTTGCTGCTCTGCTACTTTCGTGCTTTAAGTTGATGAGGAACAGCCTTCAAAGACTGTAGTACATCTCCTTCCGTAGTAGTTCTTCGTGATAAAGTGGGTGTAGCTCTAGCAGATTGTCGATATCTCGAAATATTTTTGCCAAAAGTATTTTCAAAATACGGGGGAAAGACATACCTACGCATTCTGTTTGACTTTCGGTGAACTACGTGTATAAGTCGGCATTCGGTCCTAGTCCGAATGGTATTTAACATTTTGAGATAAATAGATGAAATAGTTATATATATTATTGAAGGGAATTTTATGCCCTACGACCCTCTGGCCGGCATTTGATTTTTTGGTGCATAGCTAAAGAATTATCCGATCAAAAAGAAAAAAATTTGTGAGGCAAAAAGGTTTTCTTCAAAATTACAGACCAAAGCAGATAACGCGAAAACTATACAAGATATTGAAAAACTTGTAAAAAATTTAATCAGCTTTCACTTTGTATAAAAAAGTTATTTCAATAGGAAGCACATTTTCCGAGATTTAAGTGAAAAACTGAAAAATGGGATCTTGAAACTTCTCCTGCCCTACGGCCCAAAGGCTACAGCGGCGACTTTTGATATGTTCGCCTCCTAACTAGTCCACCCAGTGTTACGCAGTCAAAAATTGTGTTCCAAGCATTTCCCTCTATACCTTTTTCGAGCATTCGTTGTCCAGACTATTAGTAAATATCTACTTGAAACTAAAAGCATTCTCCAAACGGCATTCAGCTGATTACACACCCAAGAAATCAAAGAAATTATAAGATAAGTTCACGACTGAGTAAACCTACGTAGTAACAAAAGTAAGTTATGTTCTAATCAATTTGTACTTATTCATTCCTTACTTTAAATGGGACATAAAGCAGCCCTAGAACAAGTATACTAACTATGTAATTCATATTTCACACTCATTTCTAATTTGGCCAAGCTACAGAGATTTTTTCATGTAAAAAGTGTTAGAAGAAAACCAGCTGCGCCATTGTTTGTAAAATAGTTCCATATGATATAGTGATATGTTTTTCACTCGACTTTATTATTTATAACTTTGTTATTAACAATTTTATGCAAAATATTGCATTTTTTTTAGTTTTTTGCTTATGAAAATGAAAACATGATGGTGTTAATAAACTAATGGTAGAAAATGAAAAGACGAAGAAAATGAGAAGTGGGACGACTCGATCAGACCCTTAGTTTGAGAGGAAATCGGAAAAAACCGGCCAAAATGCAGTTTTTTCAAAAATTCTTAACTCGCTTATTTTTTGAGTTGTAGCGTAGATCCTCCGGCCAGTATTATCTATTGATATAAACTTCATTTGTGCGAAGATCAGAAGCTGTCAGATGCATAGTTTTCGATCTGTGGCCATTTGATTATGTTACTACGCAATTTTCCAGCAGACCTGAATGCGACAGGTATGGTCCGATTTCAATTTACTAAAAAGATTTTGAAAGTAGAATTCTCATAGTTCAAAACGTTCATCTTGGTTTTTGATAAAAAACGCTGAGAAATATGTTAAAAATAAAGCTGAACATGACAAAAAAACGGCCGAGCGCGTGAGTGTAGTTGAAGAGTGGGGGTTTACAATTATTATCTGACAACGTTTAGAAATTCCTGTAATGTTCAAAATGCCGATGCTTCCGAATGTCATACTTCTCCTTGCCTGCTGCTCTACCCCCACTCTTCAACTACTCTCACGCGCTCGGCCGTTTTTCGTCATGTCAGCTTTATTTTTAACATATTTCTCAGCATTTTCATTAAAAACCAAGATGAACGTTTCGAACTATGATAATTCTACTTTCAAAATCTTTTTAGTAAATTGAAATCGGACCACACCTGTCGCATTCAGGTCTGCTGGAAAATTGCATAGTAACATAATCAAATGGCCACAGATCAAAAACTATGCATCGGACAGTTCCTGATCTTGGCACAAATGAATTTTATATCAATAACTAATACTGGCCGGAGGATCTATGGTACAACTCAAAAAATAACCGAGTTAAAAATTTTTGAAAAAACTGAATTTTGGCCGGTTTTTTCCGATTTCCTCTCAAACTAAGGGTCTGATCGGGTCGTCCCACATCTCATTTTCTTCGTCTTTTCATTTTCTACCATTAGTCTATTAACACCATCACGTTTTCTCTGATAGTTTCATTTTTATAAGCAAAAAACTAAAAAAAATGCAATATTTTGAATAAAATTGTTAATAACAAAGTTATAAATAATAAAGTCGAGTGAAAAACATATCACTATATCATAAGGAACTATTTTACAAACAATGGCGCATCTGGTGTTCTTCTAACACTTTTTACACAAAATGCTCCCTACAAATCTCTGTAGCTTGGCCCAAATACACTATTACGGGACTCGCAAGATTCCTACTCATCCCACAAAATATCATTTTCGCAACTTGTTACGTGAATTACTATTATTAGTAACCAATTGATCGGGCCGATAATGGATAAATTTCACATTATTACTATTTTTAGATATTCCAACTAATGCAAATAACTCTTTCAGACAGACATCAGGCAGCTAATGACGTCCGATGTTATGGCCTCGACTTCATTTGCAGTCATTTTTTGTCATTGTTGACATCAACAAAGCCACTCAAGTTAATAGGTCCCTATACTCGGACGTTGATGTCTTAACACATCAACGTGCATCAAAGAACGTGCAACCAATAACGTGTGAATGTAAAAATACACACGTTTTTGAATGCACGCTCCGGATGAACGCCGCGTTGATGTTTTCTGAATCGCTCGAATTTTTGAATGCGCATTCAAATGAACACGCGCATCTCTCAACGTGTGGAGGCGATTCACCGATGTTTGTGCATTCTTAAAGCAGTGGTTGCGGTTAATCTTTATTTTTATTTCTTTTTTTCTTTTCAAGAGTATAAGTACACGCCATTGTCACAAGAGCTAAACATTCTTCTTCGAACAAAACTATGGTTTTGCACGAACGTGTGTACGCAATCTGCTTGCACGTTTTTGGATGCACGTTGATGTATTAACACATCAACGTACAAGTGTAGCCCGCTAATCAGAGCACCCATTGCATTAGATTCTTCAATGTCCTGCCACACCACATAAGGGTGCTAGAGTTTAAGCAGTTTATTTCCAGAATGAAAGATTATTTAATTAATAAAGCCTTTTACTCATTTGAGGACTATCTCCACAATGATTTTTGTGACATGCAATAATTTTGAAATTGCGTATGTGTGTATTGACTGTTGTACTTCTTTTGTTGTAAGATTCGGCAAGTGTACCTATGTCTTTACTGTGTATTTAGGATATAGAAAGTTTTACCAATATTTTAATTATAATAGCTAGTAAGTTTTTTTTCTCTGAAACCTATTACTTTTTCGTATGTGACTTGTATACGCATTGTATCTTATGCCTTGTACCAATAAATATTTGATTTGATTTGACATGAACTGCAATTTCATTCATTATAGTAGAGAATTTTATAGTTGATCAAATCATGAAAAATATACAAGTTGACCATGGTCATTTTAATATATTACATAAAGGGAACAAGAAAAATTCTTCAATAACTTGAAGAATTATTAAACAACTTTCCAAGGGTGCTGGTTATATGTACTCCGCGACGCGAAATTTGCATTCACAATCCAACGGTGATTTATAGAAAACGTCAAGTCACCCCGACTCAAAATCTGCATACAGCTGTTTCCATCTTATTAGATCTATTCAGTGCAGCTTATTTGACTCGGAGTGAATTGAAATAGTTATTAACGTAACAAGGCCGATATGTAGCAAATAACGGATGAGGATTGATATTGGCTGCGCCTCGGATTATAACTAACCGAATCCGTTATTTGCGTATCGGCCGTGTGTCGTTAAAGACTTTTCGTAATCCCGTTGGAAGATTCCGAAGAAAAAACAAACCCCGTACCTCGCAATTCTGAAAAAAAATCCCAACTTCGTGCACTCTGTTGTCATGGAACTGTTTGGCAATTTTATAAACAACGTCAGTTTTTTGTATTCGCAAGTTCGCTGTAACGACGACTATGGATGAAATTGAGGAACAAAATGAAATTCCTTTTGAAATATTGGAAGAATCATGTGCAGCGAGTGTTGATTTACTGCCGGCAATAACTCAACAGCGGTATAAAAAAGAATATGAAAATTTTCAAAATTGGCGTAATAGCAAGAATGTAAAGGTGGTTAATGAGGATGTTTTATTAGCCTATGCGAAAGGAAAATCGAAGGTTTATTCTCCCAACTCGCTGTGGACGAAGATTTGAATGTTGAAACTTGCTTTGAGAGTTTATGACAACATTGACATTTCAAGGTTAGTTATTTTAAATCTTGCACCATATTAGAGTATTACCAACAGAAATGTATTTTCAGATTTGGAAAATTATTTTTATTCTTGAGACGAAAGTCTGATGGATACAACCCAAAGAAATCAAAAATTTTGTCTGAAGAAGAAGTAATTAAGTTTTTGTTGGAGGCAAATGATCATACATGGTTGCTTGAAAAGGTTGTATTAATGTGTGGAATTTTTGGTGCCTGTAGACGTGAAGAACTTGTGAAGCTGAGTGTGGATGATTTTGAAAGCACCAGTACCAAAGTTTTGGTTACATTGAGGATGACTAAAAACAAAAAGAATAGGGTATTTATAACTTTATAAAGAAATAAAAAACTTTTCACAGGTTGAAATAAAAATCTATTGAGTAAACGCGTTTCGTCATAACACTGACTTCATCTAGTACGAGATGAAGTCAATGTTATGACGAAAAGTTAGTTTTTTTTATTTCTTTATAAAGTTATGAATATGAACTTTCACCAAGTAAATGCCAATTCCATTCAATAGGGTATTTGTCAATCCCAAAGAAGGACTTTCTTTTGATGCCTATAGTTTATTCCAAAAATACGTAGATTCGCGACCTTCGAATCTGGAAAATCGGCGATTTTTCATTGGTTATAGGAATGGTAAATGTGTAAAACAAGTAGTGGGCATTCATACTATTGGAGGCGTTCCAAAGAAAATTGCAGCATTCTTAAAATTAGAAAACCCTCAGCTCTACACAGGGCACTCGTTTCGCAGATCCTCGGCTACCATGCTTGTAGAAAATGGTGGCGATCTACTATGGGTAGAAGAACTTGGAGGTTGGGACTCCTCTGCGGTGGCGGAGTCGTATATTGAAAATTCAGTTTCGAAGAGAATGAAGATAACGAGACAACTTTTTCATAATAATGAGGCTTCACCGACAACAAGTTCAAAAACTGTTGCTATAGATGGTAAATCTCTAATCAATAAGATAGACATTTCAAATAATAGCAATTGTCAAATTACTTTTCAAATAAATAAATAGTTAGTTTTATTATAATTGTTATTGTTACCAGAATGATGCTTTGAAATAAATATTTGAACAGGTGATTTCTTAACGGCCGCCGGCCGTTATAAAATTATAACGGCTGGCGGCCGTTAACACTGACTTTTCAATTGTCATCTGAATACCGTTAAATCAAAATAACAGTATGGGATTACGAAAAATTTCTTATTGTTCTCCAATACAAATCGGATAATATGGGTAACAACCCACAGCGCCATCTACCAAATATATTGGAACCATCGAAAATCGGATCGAAAATGCATAGTTCCGTCGTGAGAACATACGCCACAATTGCAGAGTAGACATCGTCATGTCAGGAAGTACTTGTCCCCGCAACGGAATTGTGGATTTTCGATCTGAACGGTGAATTGTTGGTTTCCAAACTCTTTGATGGATGGCGCTATGCGTTGTTATCCACATAGTAGTCCGACCGCGATTTGTATCGAGGAGCAATTAGAAATTTGTTAATAAGTCAAATAAGCTACACAAAATATGTCGTCCGTACGTATTGTATTGTGATTTTCAAGAAACTTGATATTCCGGGAGGGTATTTTAAATTCCTTCCGGTAGCCAGGAGATTTTAATTTTCAGGGCACAATCTCGGGAGGATCGCGGAATTCCGGAAGATGTGGACACCCTAATTGTAACAGCACGGCTTGAGGACAATGGGCCGAATTCATAAAACAGGAGAATATGAGTATCCTCCCGAGCATAAGGTAGAAGTATAAGGTTTTGTTTGAAAGTAGAAGGTAGAAGTATACGCATTTACTTCTTTGCGCATTTATAATGATTACCTTAAGTTACGGTTCCACCTCCACCGGAGGAACATTTTGTTACTAAATGTTTCTCTTTGTTGCCATAGGTAAAAACTTATGACAACATACGTAAATTTTTTGTTTCTACTGAAGCAACTGAAATTGTCAATAGTTGCATATTGTTTCTTAAGTACGTAACTAGTGTTTCCACTTCATGTTGGCAGTAACCTAGAATATGGAGTACCTTAAAGCGGTGTTACTTTACCAATGCAGGTGTCTTTGCCAAAATATGCACATTTTGCAATATTTTTATTTTTTGAACATTTGGCAACAGTGCTGGAGTCGGCAACAAAGCAAAGTGACGGCTGAACATGTCTTAACCAAGACCTGTTGCGCGGGATTCTTCAGTGGATCGTTAGCATCGATGCAGAGAGGTGCGAATTGGCAGGTAATAATTTCAGATTTTAAAAATACGAAATGATAAGGGTTGGTGACAAAATGTGACCACAGCTTGAGGGTTAACAAGTGTTTTGTTAAGCAGTATGTTTATTTAGCTAATTTGTGTGTGATTTTCAAAACATTTCATTAAGTATTTTAGAAGAAAAACGAAAATTTAGTCAAAGGGGAAATTTTCGAGGTTACTTATTTTTTAAATTTTAATATATATATATATATATATATATATATATATATATATATATATATATATATATATATATATATATATATATATATATATATATATATATATATATATATATATATATACATTTATATATATATATATATATATAGGAGACTTTATAGTGGTGGTATTTCAAACAAAAAAAAATAGCAAAGCATTTTATAGGACAAGTTTTGGAGGCAGACAATAAGGACGAACCGGTGATAAAGTTTAAGCGAAAAAATACTAGTAAAGAAAGGGGGGCATTTTATTTTCCTGTTGTCGATGATATATCGCAAATACAAGAGATGGACATTGTTCAATGCCTTAAAAACCCAAAAATATATAGAGGATTCCATCATTTTTCGGAAGATTTATCTTCCTATAATCTTGCCTAAAGAGTGATTTAAAATAAAATATTTTTAGAATTTTGTTTCAGTTTCCTTTTTCACATCCCGCCAAAGAATTTGAAGGCTTATTATTATTGAAAGTTTATTTTTTAGTTTTTTAGGATTAACATGTTTTGTTCGTTATAAAGGTAGTTTATTAGGTGTTCAAAGAAAGACTTTTGTTTGTTTTTAGAAGTTAGAATCTGTTTTTCGTTTATTTGTATTAAAACAATAAAGTTTTCTGAAAAAAATGATAAAAAATGTTTTTTAATTACCTGTGAATTTTTTTTGTCCTCAAAATTCTTTAAAAACATATTTCAGAGGCAAACTAACCATTTACCGTATCACAAACTGCCAAAGAAAGCGTTTTAAAAGGGTTGGCAAAGTCTTACTGATCGTCAGGTGACTTTGCCAAATTTTTGACCAAAAAAAAATATATATAGAAGTGGTTTAAATCAGTTTTGAATGCATTAACCGATAGCTAAATGATAAAAATATCACATAGTTTGTAATCACGTCTATTTGGGGAAAAAATCCAAGATAAAAATAAAAAAAACTGGAAATTATGAGCAAAGTAACACCGCTTTATGGTACTGCACACTGAAAAAACGTCTGCGACACGACCGTTTACTAGTCGCATTCTCGATGCAATAGCAACACGGAGATGTTTACCAAAGTTTCCTGTTTTCTCTTGAAGTTTACTTCTCAAAATGGAAACTTATGACAAGTAGAAACAGTCAACATTTGTTGCCGAAACATAAAGAAATTTTAAGGAATATTTAGGAACACTTCGGAAAATTTACGGAGTCAAGCAAGAGCTACACAAATGTTGCTCCGGTGGAAGCGTAGCTCACACTTGCAAAGGTATCCTCACCGAATAGAAGTAAAGGGTGGACTCGTGTAGTCTACGCGACACCAGGAGCAGGACTTCTAAATTCAGTCATGAGGCACAGCTCTATCCCGTTAGGCCAAGCTACAGAGATTCAGAGTGAGCATTTTGTGCAAAGAGTGTTAGAAGAAAACCAGCAGCGCCATTGTTTGTCAAATAGTTCCATATGATATAGTGATATGTTTTTCACTCGACTTTATTATTTATATCTTTGTTAGTAACAATTTTATGCAAAAAATCGCGTTTTTTAAAGTTTTCGCTTATAAAATTAAAAGTATCAGAGTAATCGTGATGGTGTCAATAGACTTATTGTAGAAAATGAAAAGACGAAAAAAATGAGAGGTCGGAAGACTCGATCAGACCCTTAGTCTAAGGGAAAATTGGAAAAAACCGGCCAAAATGCAGTTTTTTCAAAAGTTCATAACTCGGTTATTTTTTGAGTTGTAGCGTAGATCCTCCAGTTAGTATTATTTATCAATACAAACTTTATTTGTGCGAAGAGCAGGAACTGTCCGATGCATAGTTTTCGATCTGTGGCTATTTGAATATTTTACTATGCAATTTTCTAGCCGACCTGAATGTGACAGGTATGGTCCGATTTCAATCTACAAAAGAAATTTTGAAAGCAGAATTCTCATAGTTCAAAACGTTCATCTTGGTTTCACACGAAAACGCTGAGAAATATTTTAAAAATGAAGCTGAACATGACGAAGTGGGGGTAGAGCAGCAAGCAAGGGATAAGTATGACATTCAAAAGCGTCGGCATTTTGAACATGACTGTTATTTCGGCCGTTTTTCATCATGTTCTGCTTTATTTTTAACATACTCAGCGTTTTCATGAGATGAACGTTTTGAACTATGAGAATTCTACTTTCAAAATCTTTTTTGTAAATTGAAATCGGACCATACCTGTCGCATTCAGGTCTGCTGGAAAATTGCATAGTGAAATATTCAAATGGCCACAGATCAAAAACTATGCATCGGACAGTTCCTGCTCTTCGCACAAATAAAGTTTATATTGATAAATAATACCAACCGGAGGATCTACGCTACAACTCAAAAAATAACCAAGTTATGAACTTTTGAAAAAACTGCATTTTGGCCGGTTTTTTCCAATTTTCCCTCAGACTAAGGGTCTGATCGAGTCGTCCGACCTCTCATTTTTTTCGTCTTTTCATTTTCTACACTAAGTCTATTGACACCATCACGATTACTCTGATAGTTTCAATCGAACGCGATTTTCTGCATAAAATTGTTAATAACAAAGATATAAATAATAAGGTCGAGTGAAAAACATATCACAATATCATATGAAACTATTTTACAAACAAGGCGGAGCTGGTTTTCTTCTAACACTTTTTACATGAAAAAATCTCTGTAGCTTGGCCTACGTAGCTATAATCACCAATAAGCAAAACATTTGATTCATGTCTCGGTTGGAATTTAACCTGCGAATTTTTCCATATCCTCGAATAGAAAATTTCTCTGGAATTAAAAGTGGCTTGCACGTCATTCAAAGTAGGTTCACTCTTTCGAGTGATGTTTTCATCTCCATTGCGATGTGGTTTCAGTATTCCTATGTGAGTATAATCAATAAACCCATTGCAGTCGGAAACGTATACTTGCTTTGCCACAATTTTTTTGCCTCTATTATTTCATCGTTGGTCTTTGGAAATTTGATCCATTCGTTGGATTGCCTAATTATTTTTTCAGTTTCTTCATGCACAGTTCGAGACACCGGAGCTTGACTTACCCCAATTTCTGAACCGATACCTTTTTGATATCCCGGATCACTCAAATAGCGCAGAAAAATTTTTATTTTCTGAACAGATGACAACTCACATCCCCTAGCTTCTAATAATCTTTCCGCAAGCCACTACATTTTCTTCATCGAAACATTATAATCCTTCAGAATCACCGACAAGTGTCGGTAAGTGGGACTTCTAATCTTCCTTCACTGGACAGATGAGTTTGCTTCTTACCACACTACTAATTTCTGAAGGATATGCTTCTTATTTAAAGTAAAATGGAAATTTTATTAATACTCCATTCACTTTTATGCAAGTAAATTTTTTCAAGCATATGCTTATACTCTGAAATTGTCAGGGTTTGCTTGAAATTATCATGAACTTCATCATCCTAAAGGATCTCCTTCATTTTATGCTATTATAAACATATCCATCTTTTTATGAATTCGGCCCATTATCATAGATGTAACCATTATATAATTTGGACACATATTTAACGTGTAACTTTACTTGAAATCTTGGGCCTGCGTGTACATACATCAAATATATATGCAGATTATATGACTGTTGCATCCATGACTTTGGCCTCGAACCCTAAATTTAAAAAATATTTTTTAGATATGTCGATTTGAAGATTTCAAAAGTCTGTCGATTGACTACAAGAGAATGCTTTATAAATTTCTAAACTTAACAAGAAATCTAATTTCAATAACTTTTGGCACATAACGAATTTGCGTAACTGAATTATGTTTTCTATTCATTCACTAGGTTGCTAGAATTCGTTTATCGATTAATATATGATTTCGAATATTCTTTATAGTTGGTAGCAAATTAATTATTTATTTGAATATATATATTGCGTTGTACTAGATAAAAATCCATTTATGAATTCCAGACTCATCAAATTTTTTTCATTTGGCAGTTTAGGTTGCTCTCTGAAAAAAATATTTATTTTTATGATTGCTTACTTTCCTTAGTATGTCGAAGTTCGAAAAATACTGTTTTTTGACGAAGTCCAAAAATACAGTTTCCAGATTGTTGCATACCTACACTATTATTTTGGTAACCGTCAGATCAATGAAGCACGTTTCTTGAAAATATTTATTTCAAAAACAACACAAGGAACGGTTTAATTCTTGTGTATATTGATATCAATACTGAACTTCGAACAATTTCGATTATAGAACGGATTCAATATATTTCAAATGCATTGTATACTTTTATTTAAATTGAGTTTTTTGACCTTGACTTATTAGTCATTCAGTAGTCATCATCCTGATATTGCCTTTCTTTGATCATTTGTTTATAATAGTTGTTCATATCTGTTAATGACATTGCTGTTTTAGCTGAAATGTATACAGCTGTGTTCCGAGGAATATTTTATATGATCGAATCCATCGAAAATGAATTTGTTTTTCAGTTTGTTGAAAGTGGAAAAGTTCTTTTCTCAGTTTTAGAATAGATGTGTATTTTTTGATGAGATGCTGAATTTTGAAAGATTTTGAAGGACACTTCTCGAATATTATAAAATAACAATGTTGTTTTCTATATAGTGCTGCAATACTTAAGAGATTCTACTATAGCTATCAATTCACATGAAAATATACAAAAAGTAGAAAAACATGTATAGTAAAGTAAATAGAGACACAAAAATGGCATCTACTAAAAAAAAATACTTGATAGCTGAAATTTTGAGGGGGTGTTCGGGAGCATGTCCTGAGTCTAAAACTGAGTTTTCGTATTCGAGAGGGTGGGGGAAGATACAACCCCCGGTCTATATGGGGGTGAGTTCGTTTTAATTATATATCTCCGTTGCTGTTGCCCGTAGAGTCAAGTCCAAGAGATCATATTTGTAGGAAATTGAATTATCTATCCAATGATAATAAAATAGAGGTCATAGGTCAATTACAATTGCCGGTCAAAGGTCAAAAGTGAAGGGTAGTTTTTCATTTTTCGCGAATACCATTAAACCGGTAAGTTTTTTCGCATACTGCTTTGATACCATTTCAAAGTACTTGAAGTTACCTACGAAATGAGCTCTCTAACACCCTTCTATGATGAAGAGTTTTCCATCACTCCAACGATCAAGTTGACCGCACGCGCCAATGTTGACCGCGCGAGCCGCGTGTCGTACTCTCATTGCTCGTACATTGCACTCTCTACGTGCAGTTAATAATTATCGTTGAATTTTTTCCTAATTAGAATTAATAATATGGGTGAAGATGGACTTGTTTTCACGTGCGTTTTTTTTAAAACTCGCCGTAGATTATTAAAATACTTCAGGGAAGTTTAGTCAATACTCCCTAAAATTTAGGGAGCTACGTCACTGTGTTGACAGGTCATTAATATTCAAAAACCTGTGCCCTCGGACAATTCTTCTTCTACAAGTTATACGGAGGAAACCAGGACGAGACTTTGAACTTCTATCGTTACAAGCGTTTTCTCCAGTCTGGAAAAAAAACACTTTCAATTTGGCTTCCCTACCACCTACTGAAGATGCGGCTCGTCTACACACGTATAGAGTGTATTATCAATTTCAAGAATGGTTGGGAAATTACAAAGATCCTGAAGACTGGGGTTGGAAGAAAACGAAGAGCATTTATATGCCCGTCGCCTGCGAAAAAGATCCGGCGCCGCCAAGTTTGCTGAAATTAATTTCCTGCACCTGCAAAACTAGTTGTGGAAAGGCCTGTCGATGTCGAAAAGCTTGGCTGAAATGTTCTCCGATTTGTGGAACTTGTAGCGGTACCGCGTGCAACAACATCGCCCAATATTCTACCCTGCAAGAAGATGACGATTTTCTCAACGACGACAGGAACTCGCCATCCATTCCTGAAGAAGACGTTCGTGGTGACACATTAAAAAGGATGATGAATACGAGGATGGCGAAAAAAGTCCATCCAAAAGAGCCAAATTCACATGAAAGTCGCCAGCAGGAAAATTAATGATCGAGACACTTCAAATCATCAAACAGTACACGGCAATACACACACATACATGACAGAGCACTGAACATTCAAAAGTTGGGGTTTTTATAGGGTTTTAGTGAGTAGGAGTCTCACACTATTCGGCAAGGGCAGACCTTGTCGTTTGTCCAAGATGGATTTCCCGTTTTCCCTTGAAAAAAAAAACAAGTCCACCTTCAACCATATTATTAATAATTCTAATTAGGAAAATTTAACGATAATTATTAACTGCACGTAGAGAGTGCAATGTACGAGCAATGAGAGTACGACACGCGGCTCGCGCAGTCAACATTGGCGCGCGCGGTCAATTTGATCGTTGGAGTGATGGAAAACTCTTCATCATAGAAGGGTGTTAGAGAGCTCATTTTGTAGGTAACTTCAAGTACTTCGAAATGGTATCAGAGAAGTATGCGAAAAAAGTTACCGGT
Source organism: Cynegetis impunctata (assembly GCA_030704885.1). Lineage (NCBI taxonomy): Eukaryota > Metazoa > Arthropoda > Insecta > Coleoptera > Coccinellidae > Cynegetis > Cynegetis impunctata. Next base: position 506,565 of record JARQZK010002208.1, on the reverse strand, counting down.
TTCATGGTATTCGCGAAAAATGAAAAACTACCCTTCACTTTTGACCTTTGACCGGCAATTGTAATTGACCTATGACCTCTATTTTATTATCATTGGATAGATAATTCAATTTCCTACAAATATGATCTCTTGGACTTGACTGTACGGGCAACAGCAACGGAGATATAGAATTAAAACGAACTCACCCCCATATAGACCGGGGGTTGTATCTTCCCCCATCCCCTCGAATACGAAAACCCAGTTTTAGACTCAGGACATGCCCCCGAACACCCCCGAAAAATTTCAGCCATTAAGTATTATTTTTAGTAAAATATACCTTTTTACTGTACTAGTATCATTTTCTCATAATTTACTCTGGTTGTATATCGCACAAGCCGATTTTCATTTAATAACCGATCTATCATCCATCTGTGTATATATTTTCGACTTACTTCATAATTTTCTGTTATATATTCTTCCTCCAGGTTATTATTTTACTACCAGATGTGTTAGGAGTTGCTATAATTTCATTATGCGCTTTTCTTAGTTCTTCACTTATATCAGGTTGGTAATGTGTAATTTTGCTTTTTCTGGAGGAAAAGGGAGTTGAAGAGATATTTTTTTCTGAATTAGGTATGACCGCTGCTGCATAACTATTATTCTTTTTTGTTATATATAGCTTCTTTATGAAAACTATTTTCTACCGCCATTATTTTTTTTATTTGTTTTTGTTTTGAGAACTCTAAACAATGAATACACTTGGGATTTGATTCAACACAATTTTGGGACTTGTGGTCTCCTCCGCATCTTATATGTGCCCAAATCTGAGACATTGGGTGGTATGAATGAAACCAGAGTATAAACTATATGAATGAAAATATTTCGATTCGATGAGTTTCTGCTCCTAGTACATAGAGTAGATACTCGCTGCTTAATTTCCAAAGTTGTCGGAGCCTGTTCGATAGTGGCTTGAACATTGATGCTATGATATCCTTTGCGGTTAATATATTAATCACGATGAAGAGCTGGTTTCTTATTTTTTATGTGGGCGCAATTGATCACACTCACGGCTCATGGAAAAGTGTAATTTGTTTGCCATCTTTCTTTGGCTTCTATTACATATGCTGGACGCTGGAGTGTGAGGGAATTTTATCCACTGTCCACATTTTTCTATCATCTGGTCAGTCACTTGCGTCACAACTTTAGAAACAGAAAATTGGTGAACACCAATATCTTTCCCACTCCTTTTTGAAAACCCGGATCGCCACATATCTCAAAAATATTTTTATTTTCTCAGTGTAAACCTCTTGTTTCTTCCGATTCTACACCCAAAAAATTATACGATAGTCACTAGACATTTTCTTTGCTAAATCTATACAATGCTTTGAAGTTACGATCACATGTACTTCTTTTAGGTCTATAATATTTTTTTGAACGCAAATTAAGAACGAACTCAGCCATTGCTCTGCCGCGGTCAAACTGAAGTCGGATGACTATCAGACTCCAAAATTATGGAGTAGATTCTCATCCTAACGAGCATGAACAAATTTTTATTAATATCAAAAATGAGAACATACTCACAAAAAATTGTACATAAGAGAACCTACTCAAGCGGAGTATCTGGTTATGGTTTTTATTCATACCACGTGGAGTATTTGTTCCAAATTGTTGATTAAGAACTATATGCTCATTTTTATTCATACCACCCATTGTATCACCCATTGGACGCATGGTTTTACTTACTCGATATATTGATATTTTGTCAAGTAATTCCTGGCTAGCCTTTAAAAATAACTAATACAACAGGGATTAGAATGTTGACATTTGTAATTTAATTATTTTTATTACGCATTCGCTTCAACATTAGTTTCACTACTACTATTTTGAAATTTCTATAGTTAATTTAATTAAAATTTTCTAAAATCTCATTTTCCGTTAAATCTACTGCCACGGTATGCACTGCACCAACCCTTTTGGTAAGAAACTGAGGTATGTATGCATTTAAATTATTTGACTTAATGAATTCATTTTGTATAATTTCATTAGCACTCAGTGCAGTTCGCGTTTCGATACATATAAAACCCAGTTCAGAGATATTGACCACCTTATACTTACAATCTTATCGTATTTATGTATCATACGTCCTAAGGTCATTGGATGTAATGAACCAATATTAGCGTCTTTACCCTATATATTTTTTAAAAGGAACCGTATCCGTTAATTTGTATGAAATAATCAGAGGCCTCTCTGAATTTTGTTGAGTATTTTGTGTATTTGATTCTGATGAACTTCGAGCAGATGTGGTATCTTTGTCAGATGTCATATCTTTGTATTTAGAAGATGTATAATTTGAGTTGTTTTGAACTATAATACTATTTTATGAGTTACTAACAATTTGACATTATCAAATGTTATTGAATATTTCCAATTTGTAATCATTAATATCAATATTTTTATCGTTAATTAGATTCAGGTGTTGAGAGGAAAGATCAAATATTATGTTAGTATTTGCTAATGAATTCTGGTACTTCGTATCTATTCCTCCCGGATCTTCTGGTAGATCATTCCTGTTGAGAATATTCCATTTCATTTCTTTGCCCAACATTTCCAACAATAAATTTTCCCTAATAATCCAATAACACTAACCATTCGATTCGGGATCTTCGCGATAACTGCTTTGCATATTTAAATGAATGTTTTGGTTGCTACGTGAAAGTAAAAACAAACTGAGTTCAATTTTTGCCTGAAATCTTAATTTTTTGTGAAAAATTACTTTTAGCATAAGGTAGGTTTATTTTGCCTGCGTCACTAATAAATTTTTTGTTCAGCTCACCGTTGATAACTTTTGATTTCTTTGCTCAATGAATTCAGTTAACCAATATTCACCCTTTTCAGAAAACTTAACTTTCGGGAACATGAATATGTTTACATTACTCTTCAATAAAATGATATTTTTGAGCATAGAGTATATGCTCCACTGGGTAGATGATTTAACAATTTCTGGCTGTTCTGCCAAATAAGCCAATATTAATAGTTCTGCATTTCTTTATATTCATCCAGTTTGTGAAAAATGTTTTCGTATCTGAACTTAGATAATTCTGTTGATAATTTTTCTGTAGCAGCAGCTGCTAAATTGAAAATTTCAACAGGCAAACTTTTACACTGGCTTTTACTGACGATTTCCATCATGTATTGTAATAATCTCGATCAAAAACCATGCAATCTTTCAAAAAGCAAATTATCAACTATTTGATTGTGGAGTTAGTTGGTTATTGTTCCGTTGTAATAGTTATGATTATCTTCATTCTCTTAAAACATACTTACTTATATTTTCATACTATTATTTGGTTATGAAGTATAAGGAAAAGAACGATGTGATTGTTTCCGGTCTAGTCCGAGAAAGTGCTATTTCCTCAAATTGCTTTCCGGATGTTGGACGAAATAGTACATTGTGTATCTAGTAGTAAAAATAATGCAAATAGTCGTCTTGGAATGTGGTTTTACTGTGAGGTACACATACTATTTTTTCTGAAATCGCGATCAATATTTTCATAATTGAGTAAGTAATTTAACCTACCATTTTATAGGCATCTGAAAATAAGAATGCAGCGCCAATGTGGCCAGTCGTAGAACTATAAATATTGACATTGGAATATTTATGTTGTATTTGTTGTGTGTTTATTTGTGTTTTTGAAATATAATTTTACCATAAATATAAAGACTTTTCAGGCTTCTTTAGTGAACAAGTGTGTTACTGTGTATGTATTCTCATTGCTATTGAGGCGGTAGGTGATTATCATCATTTGTTTTGTAGCCAAATTGAGAGAAATCTTTAGGTTAGATCATGAGATGAATATCTTAATTCTCTGATTGACTCGTTCAATATGTACTCCAGCAGCTGCTATTTTCGCATTCAACAATGCTTCTTCTGTAGTCAACTGTTTTTTGTCTTTCAAAAATGGTGGCCTGATCAACTTTATTTTAAACTGTTGACAAATATCATCTATCAAGAAACCTTTGTCCACCATAATAGCATCCTGTGAGCTTTCTAACTTCAAAATTAAGTCACTTTGTTGGAAAATCGTTTTATCAGATGCTCTTCCCCCATATGGTTCACTAATATAAGTAATTAAACCTCCAGGAGAAACACCTGTCATGAATTTCACTGTGTTATTTAATTTATTAGATGAGAGTAAAACCTGATACTGCAGCAAAGGCACTTTGGTTTCTGTATAAACATTTCTGTACAGTCTAAGATGATTCGAGTATTTTGAAAACTTTCAAAACATTTTGGCAACATTCTGTATTTCAGAATATTCTGGGAATCTTATGACATAAATGAGAACTCTACTCATAATGGGTAGCATTTCATAAATATATTTTTGGCATAATTCTTGTGAAATGCCAAATAAAAGAGATAATGTCACATATGTAAGGTCACATTTCAATTTTGTCAATACTAAAACAATACGCTGTTTGATTGTTAATCTATATGACCGTTGATCACTGTAAACAGATTGTACTGCTTTTACTATTGTATCTAATAGTTTTATATTATTGAGACCAGTGAAACTGTTTAGAGCACTATCTGTAGTTATCAGATCAAGCAAAGTAGAGACTTTAGGAGTATTCCTTTTTCCCTTCTACACAAACACGATATTTATCACCAGCTGGAGGAAAAGCATGGAAATTCACATTTGAACATTTCTTTTCCCAGGAAGAAGACTGAGGAACTGAACAATAACGATTCGAACGACTCAAAGCTTTCAAAATGATTGCAAATAATAAATATTTGTAAAAAATCACACAAAAACAAACACAAAACAAAGGAGAACGTAAACTATGTCAAGATTTCTAGTTATTCTGATTGTCACCAGGCGGCGTAGCGCTTATTTTGATTCGCCTATAGCATATGAAATTTAGAAGGGAAAGTGATAAAGAAAATGACTTTTCAGGTAGAGTTCAAACTGCAATATAACTATAAATATACAAAAATAGTTCCATATGTATAATAATATATTTAATGAATGTTTCACTTTCTAAAATGTGTATAAAGAACCGGTTGGGACCGATTCAGACGAAATAGGTCAGCAAAAATTTTCCGGGAACTTTTTTTGACTCAAGGGACCTAAAGTTTAACGCCGGTTCCGACCGGCCAATGGGCTTGAATCATTACCCAACAGATTAATTTTTGAACCACTTAATTCCGGACATACACAATACCCAAGAGCAAGGTAGGACTCGAACCCACAATCCTCGGTTTACAAGCGATATAGACTGAGAGATACTGGAAGGATTTGTGAAGTCATTTCTTACAGTATGGCGCTTTTAAGGGAGTTCATAAACGTAACAAATTGAAGGAAAATGACGTTCTTACCGTTGGTGCGCGGGTCGCAATAATTAATTGAAATTGCTTGAAAATCCGGATATGTCAAACAATTTCTTTCACAAAATTTCTTCAATTTATCGGTATTTTAACAAAAGAAATCCGACGCTCGCTATATGCCATACTTCTCCGGTGGGTGTTTAGGCCAGCCATACTTTTTTGAAAATGTTTTTTTAAAATTTTTTTAAAATTTATTTCTTACAGGCTGATTTTTTTTAAACAATTGTTTTTCATTGATATTGTGCGAAAATCACCACGCCATACCATTCCGACGGTCCAAAATATCAGTCATACCTCCTCAAACATTTAATTTTTCAAAATTCGGAAAACTATTTCTTTCACCTTGAAATTTGGTCTAGTAGTTGTTTTTATGATTAGAAACATAATAATTGTTATAATGCCATACCTGTAGAGTGGGTGATATACGTACAATGTAATTAAATAATTGTAAAATTTCATGCAACATTTAAACAATTTCTTACAGTATGGCATCACTTTTGGACTTTACCATAAGTATGGGATAAATTTTCCTGAATCATACTTTTTATGAACTTTCCGAAAATTTAAATGCCATACTGTAAAAAATCGTTTTATTTATTTTTTTACATCGCAGCGTGCGTATCACGGTCTTTCGTGCCAAGGTCAAAGTATAGCATATTTTTTTTAACTTATAATCTTATTGGGGACAATCTGATTTCATTCATGCCATACTGTATAAAATAATTTTACGGCTTCTATAGGCCTGTTTTAAAAACGGTTAAAAAATACCATTTTTCAAGTATGGCACCACTTTTGTACTGCACTAGAAGTATGTCGACTATAATTTTGTCTCACTGTATCATAAACTGACCACGATTTAACTGCAATACTGAAAGAAATAGTTATTCGAATTTTAAAAAAATACATGTTTGACGGGGTATGGCGGGTAGTTCGGACCGTCGGAATGGTATGGCGTGGTGATTTTCGCACAAGATTAATAAAAAACAATTGTTCAAAAAAATCAGCCTCTAACGAATAAATTTAAAAAAAATAAAAAAAAACATTTTCAAAAAAGTATGGCAGGCCTAAACACCCACCGGAGAAGTATGGCATATAGCTAGGGTTGCCATCCGTCCGGGTTTCCCCGGATTTGTCCTAGTTTAGGGGGCGTCCGGGGGTCGTCCGGACGGGGCTTTCAAAATATGTCCGGGTAAAACCCGGACAAATTTTGTGTCCGGGTGTGTGAAGCTTGAGTGTCAGTGACGGAGATGAGCTATTATATGCAAACCAGTTGTGGCCGAATTTTTTCGAAACATCTATATTCTAAACTGCTCAAAATTGCATAATAAACAAACTTGCCAAATACACATACGATTTCTTCTCTGATCAAAATAAAGTCTAATTTTAAAAAGTTGAGTAACATAATAAACAAACTTGCCAAATACACATACGCTTTCTTCTCTGATCAAAATAAAGTCTAATTTTAAAAAGTTGAGTAACATAATAAACAAACTTGCCAAATACACATACGCTTTCTTCTCTGATCAAAATAAAGTCTAATTTTAAAGAGTTGAGTTGCTCCGACTCTTACAAATTCATGATGAAAAATAAAGACATTTTGGGAAAAATTGAGAAGTCTGAAAAATTCCAAGTTGAATTAGTAAAAAGAACTTGATCGCGTTAACATTAAAACTTGTTACTTACTTTTGCTTTATAGTTAATAAATAATTTGGACTTACCTATCTAACCGAACTAGATGACCTATCCTATAATTTGCTATTACAATGTAGAATCTACTCTATTTGATTTTGGATCTACCAAAAATTATCGTCATGAGTTGTTTTTTATTTGATGATACCAAAAAAAAGAGAAAACTGATGTAAGCTGTGTATAATAGAATTTCATTTGTTTTTTGTTGTTCTGTTTATATGGCAAACAAGCGGTTTAAAGTTTAAATAAATTAAAAAATTAAAATATACACGATGTTTTATTTTAATAAAGAAAAAAAAATTATGGGGTGTCCGGGGAAAAACAAAATTTCACAGAAATGTCCGGGGTTTTTAAAATTTTTGTCCGGCATCGGCAATTTAGGTGATGGCAACCCTACATATAGCGAGTGTCGGATTTTTTGTTGTTAAAATACCGATAAATTGAAGAAATTTCGTGAAATAAATTGTTTGACACCTCCGGATTTTCGAGCAATTTCAATTAATTATTCTGCAATTGCGATCCGCGCACCACCGGTAAGAACGTCATTTTCCTTCAATTTATTATATCAACTCCCTAAAAGCGCCATACTGTAAGAAATGACTTACCGCTGGGCTACCGAGACCTCAATTCGATAGATACGGGAAAGTTCGTTGCTCAGCAACGTTCTAAAATACGAGATTACCGTATTTTAGGGACTTAAGTTCGTCCGAGAAGGTAGGCAACTTGAACGATTCAAGAAAATAGTATATGGTTTTATTAGGAGTAAAAGTTATACTTTTTGTGGCGAGACTAAATTTTAGTCGAGCCACTTACTGGTTTTGTAGAATGTTTTGCTTACTGGTTTTGTAGAATGTTTTGCTTACTGGTTTTGTAGATGTCAATGCAACACAAATTTGACAATTCAACAAAATAATTGTCAGAAACATTTAAAGTCCCTTATCTACGCATTATAGGACTGTGCGTTTTTGGTAAGTAACTACCCGAGTATTAAGAAATGATTTGTGTTAAAATATATAAAATTTTGGGGGGGGGGGGGGTGGGGGGGGGGGGGGGTGGGGGGGGGGGGGGGTGGGGGGGGGGGGGGGTGGGGGGGGGGGGGGGTGGGGGGGGGGGGGGGTGGGGACAGTAAAGACATACATTTTCAAAACTTTATAACAAAAGAATTACAATAACATACAGTTAATGCATGCATACATAGTTTCAGAACTATTTCATGTCACAAAAATTATTGTGGAGATAGTCTTCAGATGAATGAAAGGCTTTATTAATTGAATAATCTTTTATTTTGGAAATAAACTGCTTAAACTCTAGCACCCTTATGTGGTGTGGTAGTACTTTGAAGAATCTAATGCAGAAGTAATCAGTGCCCCTTCGTGTTCTCGACAATCTGTGAAAATCAGGGAGTATGTCCTTGCTATTGCGAGTTAAATGCTTATGAACATTTTCATATGAAAAGGGAGTTGTTTTTCCTAATATAGGCAAGACAGTGGTATATATAAGGATGGAAAAGTTAGCACATGAAGAGGCAAAGCACCGACGTTTTAGATGAGGAGTAAGCATGAAAAGCACATAAGAGTAGGGAGAGATACATTATGAGAAAGTGCCCTAATAAGGTAAATAATTACCCACTCAGTTGGATAAATTGCTGCAATTAAGTCTAGGATCAAGAATAAGTCCAAGAAAATTTGCATGCAGATCACAGGGCAGGTCAGGTTCATTTTGTCGGAAAGGAAAGTTAAAGTTTTGATTCTTGGATCTGTTAAGGCTGAGCTGATTGGCAGCAAACCAATCAAACAGATTGGACTGGATCTCACTGACAACATCAGCCAAGGAATCAGTGGGATGATATGTAATGGTTTTGGTCGTATCAGCAAAAAGGATGAGATTTCCTCTGCCTTGATAACTTGACAGATCGTTTATATAGATAAGCAACAGAAGGAGACCCAGTACTGAGCCCTGGGAAATACTAGTACAAAGACAGATTGAGTATGACCAGTAAGGTATGATTCAATGAGAGATATACTCACAGTTGCGAAATTATAGAGCGAGATATGCATCGCGAGAAACCAAGAGGGGTTTTAAAAACTATTTATTATACTTCACTATAATACTTGTATAATTATTAACTGAATTGAACTAAATAAATTGAAGCAACGAGATGTGTTCTCGACAAGAGTAAGCATAGAAGTTTGTAGGCTAGTACAATTGGTTAGAACGTAAACCTCTTATCTATAATATAAAAATAGGTTACTCAGAATAATAGTGCAGGCTTGCAGTTTATTGTATATACGCTTGCACTTTAGGGGTATGTATCTCCTCCATTACTAAGTCGAAAAAGTAAAGTATTCTTGTGGTTCATGTAGTTCAATTTCTTCATTTATGGTCCACGGTGTGGATCGCTGTTTCCATAAAATGTAAAATATCGAAGTTATTAGCAGAATTACGATTATTAAATTCGTTGAAGTTATGGACGTTGAAATTGTGTTCGGAATGATGAGTTCTTCAATTGGTGTTAGCTGCTTTGTAAATTATTTATTTCATAAAGACTGTCAACATCTATTTTCGTAAGTAATTGCACAAGTGTATCAAAATTACCGATAATTTTGCATGACAGCGTGTTGTCAAAAAATTGCATGAGTTTATTTTCATTTTTGGAGAAAGAGCCCGACACCGAAGGTTCTTTCTTCAAAATATGAAAATGACCAAATGCAGTTTTTCAAAGACAACACGCTGGAAAGCGAAATTATCCGGTTATTTTGATGCACGAGTGTAATTTGGGGGAATATTTCCCGAATAAACTTTCAACTTGTCAAACTGACGTTAGTAATTCATAAATTCTCAGCTTGTCATCAATAACCGTAATATGTACTATGCTACTATGCAATTATCGGTCTACAATGCCATTATCGCATGGCTCTTCGATTCTACAATGCAATTATCGTAAGTAATTGCACAAGTGCATCAAAATTACCGGTAATTTTGATGCATGAGTGTAATTTGGGGGAATATTTCCCGAATAAACTTTCAACTTGTCAAACTGACGTTAGTAATTCATGAATTGTCAGCTTGTCATCAATAACCGTGATGTGAACTATGCTACTATGCAATTATCGGTCTACAATGTAATTATCGCAGGGCTCTTTCGGTATTATGAACTATGCTACTATGCAATTATCGGTCTACAATGCAATTATCGCAGGGCTCTCTCACTTTCTACAATGCAATTATCGCTGTAATTTTTGATAATTACATTCCATTTACAAGGGATTTTTGACAGGAGGGAAATATTCGCTATAACCGATAATTTTGCATGACAGCGTGTTGTCAAAAAACTGAATGAGTTCATTTTCATTTTGGGAGAAAGAGCCCGACACCGAAGGTGGAGGGCTCTTTCTCCAAAATATGAAAATGACCGAATGCAGTTTTTTAAAGACAACACGCTGGAATGCGAACTTATCCGGTTATTTTGATGCACGAGTGTAATTTGGGGGAATATTTCCCGAATAAACTTTCAACTTGTCAAACTGACGTTAGTAATTCATAATTTCTCTGCTTGTCATCAAAAAACATAATGTGAACTATGCTACTATGCAATTATCGGTCTACAATGCAATTATCGAAGGGCTCTTTCGCTTTCTACAATGCAATTGTCGGGGGTAATACCACTAGAGCTCAGATTTAGCCGGATATTTTTTCGTCGTTGTTTTCGAATACTTACTTTCATTGGCGATTTAACGAGAAGTGAACAGATCGAGTTAAATTGCCAATGAAAGTAGTATGAGAAAAACAACCACAAAAATTTCCTGCTAAATCTGAGCTCGCGTGGTATTTGGTACGACAATTCCATGAATTATTTTAATGCCAAATCAGTGAAAGGATTGAAAGTAACATTAAATTTTTCGAAATACATGGTTTGCAAACATTTTTCGCGGTTTCCACATTGTTTTCACCACATATTCTTTATAATCTTTCCCATTCTGTTTCTTCATATTAAAACCCCAGTCCATCAATATTCCTGCCACATTTTCCACTGACTGTTCGGTTTCCAGAAATTGAAGTTTCGTTGTTTACAAAATTCGCTAAATTGATTCCAAATGGAAGAATAACTTTTTTCTGTATTTTCAGGAGTTGATTTTTCGATCTCCCTTATTATTTCTGCCTCGCTAATATTTCCAAATCTCAACATATTTACTGGAATATTAGGTATTTGTTTGTAAAATTCTGTTTTCGACATTTTACAATGTGTCAAACTGATGCAACGCTTGCTAAACGAATAATTGCTAGCGTTGGTAAGGTAACGTAATTTATCCGATATTTTTATCCACTTGCATTTCTGTTCTTTTCTATTTATTCGATAGCAAACTACGATTTTCGTTCTCTCAAATGGGAATTATTATACATGTGTGGAATTGTCGCTGTAATTTTCGATTATTGCATTTTATTTTCTAGGGATTTTTGACAGGAGGGAAATATTCGATATAATTGAGCGTTGAAAGGTGCTTCTGCTTCTTGTAACTGATATTTCAACTTATGGTAGAATGAGTGTTGTTCCTTGGCGAATTTCTTCATTAGTTTTGAATTTCAAATGGTTTATTGATATCTCGCAATCATTTGGAATCTTGATTAAAGAAGGGTGGTTTATTTCCAGGATCTGATCTCGTGTGCATTTTGATAATATGTGGTTTGATTTTGCTGGTATAATAAGTACTTCGTATCTGGTAACTTGTTCAATGATAGATTGATTAAAGGTGATATCGGTAGTAATACATTGATTGGTGGCCTTCCATCGAGTAATCGAAGTGTACAGTTGTCTTCTTAGATGATGTTGTCTCTGCAGTAGTAGATGTCTTCAGTAGTTGGACATTCGTATTTTTGTGCTAGAGCTTCTTGTGACGTTCGTGCCAAATAGGAATAGGTTGGGATGAACACTTTATTTTGTTGGATAACTGGGTAAATGTGGTGGAAATCAAGGATTTTTGGTCTCATGATTGGGATATGAATTCCTAAAATAATTTTCTTTCCTGTTAAAGTTACCTAATAATTGACAATTCGTTAAAATATATTTGAAGTTTTGAATCTGTGATGATTCATATATTTTAGTTGAATAAGTTATCATTCCTTTAATCTATTCACTAGAAATAATTCTATGAAGAATTGAATCTTGCGAATAAAATTGCATTTTCGATATTATCTATAAAAGATAACATATTTTGACAATCTAAATTTATTTGACTTATAGTCCCTTGGAAATTGATGTAATTTTCGTAGTTTTCTATTGTAGTTTTAATTACCAATTGAAACTTCCTCAAATTATTCTGTAAATTGATTTGCGTTTGCCAGAGTATATTCAATGATTTGTTATAATGATTTATTAATCTTGTATACAGTGGCACCTGTAGGTTGACGTCGTGCACAATTTCTTTTTGTTTACTTTGTAAGATTTCTATTGCTTTATCATAGTTTCCGCCATCGTCAGTATCTAAGTTTCCAAATAACCATTTGTTCAATTTAACTATACCGTTAAATAATCCTCGTTTTGTTCGAATATGTGGTGAAATATTTTCAATTTTCCTCTGTAACGTTTGAAAAAGAATTCTGTTCTACTTAACATTCCGCTTGCTAGGCCGTGATATGAAATAGGATTTTCATATTGAACTGTTTACATTTACGACTCTCCGTCTAGCTTGAATGGAATTATTATTCAATGCATCTGCTTGTCTGACTATTTTGCTTAAATCTAAGTAATGGATAAATGAATCCTTAATATAAATTTATCTGCATGCTCCTAATCTAATCGGGAATAAAAGATTATTCAGCAATTTTACGCTGATTTCTCAGTCGTTGCGTCGTTGCTATCAAACGTCGCTATTCGACATGTCAGGTATACCAGGGTCATCCATAACTTCATTTTCTTGTACCTGTAAAATGTTTGGAGTTACTTTTGGTTCTCGTGCTATGCTTTTATGATATGTGTCCTTTTTGTCTTTAGGAATATACCGTCATCTATAATTATTTCCACTTTATTGAAGTTTGTTTCTATGTAAGCTGTATCTCGGTTAGAATAATTTGGTGGATCTGATGGTTTTTCATTTACTTTTTTAATTCGAAATTCTTCTTCGTTAGCGTTTCTTTCACGGATTTTCTCGTATATTTGTTTCGCAATTTGTTTGTGATTTAGCACATACTATGACAATGTTAAATGATCATTAATGTCAAAGAGATCTGGATTATTGATATTCATTATTATTGGAACGAAGTTTTGGAACGAAGTTCCTTATTGCGCGTTGCGAAAGGAGGCGGAAAAAATCAAGACCAAAAGTTGTAACGACACTTTTTGCGTGCGCACGCCGTGCGCGTGTTTCTCTGTCTGTCTGTCTCTCTCTCTCTCTCTCTCATAGAAAGCAAGCCAGTTATTTTCGTTTCGTCTTTCTATTTCGCATTGAACAGTGTGATGTCGCGACGATTATTTTTGTTGAGTGTATACAGGTTTTTTTTACATAATAAATAATACAAAATAATAACAATAATGAATCCTGACAGTGTTTCTGCACAAGTTCCGGATATTGCTGGTGGAGTAAGGTGAGTAGAGATTTTATACAGACAATAATAATACATAATACAGACATTTAAATAAAATAGAATCCCAAACATATGTGTCCTACTTCAGTTACTACAAGCCAATTGTTACTAAAATAGAGCCTACTGATTATTTTTATGTTACATTATATTTGTTAATAAAAAAAAAATTATAATAACTTCAAAAAAATTAAATTTTCTAACAATTCCTTGACTAATTAATCGAAAGGAAATTCGTTCTATACGGGTGTCCCTTGACACCTCTCAAGTTTTTTTTTCTTCAAGCGATCGTTCTATTAGTGAATTTGAATTGCTATTTTTAGCGGTGGTGAAATGCAACTCGATTTTGTGTAGTTTACAAAACTTTTCTAAATCATGATTTTTAAATTCCGTTTCGTTGTCTACTGTTATCTTATAAGGTAATCCATGGTGTGAAATAAAAGTTAATGAAGCTTCGACTAAGTTCCGTTTACGCTATTAATTGGATAGGCTTGTCCATATCTTGAAAATGCGTCAATTATTGTCAGATAAGGAATATTCGAAATTGTAAATACGTCAATGTGTATGTGATCAAATGCTTTATTGGCTGTACGTGTTAAGTTGAATTTAATTACAGGGGGATTTCTATTATGTTTCAAGCAAGTTTAACAATAATTTACGAAATTGTCTATGCCTTCGGATATATTTGTCCAGTAGTATCTTGATCCTAGTGAAAGTTACAGTTCGCTTATTCCGCTATCTCCTTTTATATATAACTTAATTTTTCTTTCTGTTCGTTATCCATAATTATATCCTCTAGAATTTGTAGAACGTGTGAATTTGAAGGTTGTGTTTTGAAATAGTTCTTGCACAATAACTGCAAATGATTCTGGTTGTAGGGGAGGTCTGAAATATAGGGCATAATGCTTTTTCGGGTCAATATATTCTTTAACAAATTTGGCAATATATTGTTTTAAATTTTCCTGTACTAACACTACATATATTCTGAAATTATCAAATACCTTTTCTGTTGTTACTTTTGGTTCTGTTGTTTCGCTGCAAGTCAAAATTATTTGATTTTTATAAAGATTTAAAGCTCTATCTTTTATTGGAATTGATAAAATTGGATTTTCAATGGAAGTGTGTACTGTTTCCATTTCTTCTTGTTAAGGAGGTTCATCTGGTGATTTAATCTGAAAATTTGAGGGAATTTTTATTCGCTCTTGCTTCGGTATTTCGTCTGGGGTTTTTATTTGATAATCTGATAAAATTTTGATTTTGTTTTTATTATCGAGTACTTCCGACACTTCTCCTGAGATTTGTGTTAATGGGAATATTCTATCAAGTTCTTCTTGTATTATTTGGTCTAAGTCATCAAGATTTACAAATAGTGAGTCAGATTCTACAGCGTTGAGATCACATTCTGTATTTCGGCAAGGCAATCAGCTACTTTGTTAAGTGTTCCGCGTTGATATTCAAGTGTGTAATCGAATTCTTCGAGTTTTAAGCGTCATCTTACAAGAATTTGATTCTTTCAACGAGAATCACCATTGTATTGTTATGGTCAGTGAAATTTTGAATTAACTGACCGAATGAATATGGCCTGAAGTATTTGCAACTCCATACTATTGCAACTAATTCTTTTTCAATCGTGGAATAATTTATTTCCGCTGCATCCAGTGTTCGCGAGGCGTATGCTATAGGATGTCCTTCTTGTGATAGAACTGCATCAATCGCATAGTTCAGGGGTGCCCAAACTTTTTCAAGTCGTGGCACACTTTTGAATTTGAATTTTCTTACGTCACCCTAGTCATATAATATCTATCTGTGGTAGCTATATTTCATATTTGTATGACTATGAAAAAGAAAAAAGCTAAGAAACTAACACAACTCGTATTTAAAATGAAAGAGTACATTAATTTATTGGTTGAAAAACATAGGTGAAAATACAAATAAAATGCAAATATAATTACAAAAACCTTCCACATACACTGGAGGTGTGTTTGTTTAGTGCGACGCTCTATAACTGCAACCGCTGAAAATCCAACTTCGCATGGATATGAAGTCGCAAAGGGAATGAGGATCCTTACAGATTTTGCACGGATACTCTTTTTCGACTGATAACCAACACTCTGTCAAATCCGAATAAGCGTATTTTGTCTTCAGGCTGTTGTCGATCGAGAGGTCAATTAGGTTTTCTTCTTCTTGCGTAGTAAAATATTGTGAGGATTGAGCAGGGAATGGATCTTGGATAAACGCAAACTTCTCCACTTGGTCTTTTACGAAGTACTCTGCAAACCAGTCAGTCAACTGTGATAGGTGATCTGTGAAAAGGGGCAGCAAGTTATGTGAAAACGCAACTCCACTATGGGACATGTACTGTTGCAATATTGGAAAGCAATTCCAAGCCTCCATTATTACTCATTTTTTTGTTCCACAGTTGTAGTTTTTTCCTGAATTATGAAATCTTCTCTACAAGCTTAATTATGTGCATGTTATGGCCCTTTAGAGATAGATTTAAGACATTCAGTTTTTCCAATATGTCGAAAAAGTGTGCCAGTTTCAGCAGAAAGTCTTCATCCGTGAAATTGTTGGCGTTCACATGATCAACTTCTTCCAGGAAAGTGTAAATTTCTTGTCACAGTTCAAATGTACGAGATATTACATTGCCACGTGATAGCCATCGCGAGCTACAGTAGTACAATCCGTACTCAGAGTGCGGCCCGGCCACGCGAGTTATTTTCCATTACGCAAAATATTCATGTAAAATTTTTATTTTTAGTAGGGACATCAGGGGCGCCTTGCGGCACCCCTGGTCACTCTCCTTGGCACCTCAGGATGCCACGGCACCTACTTTGGGAACCACTGACACAGTTAGATGCGTCATTAATTCAAATTTTTTGTGAAAATCTGGGTATGCTACAATGGGCTCTGACGTTGATAATTTTTTTCATACATTAAAACAATCAATAAATTCCTTTGTGTGCTCTACTTTCTGATCTTTCTTTAAACAGTTGGATAGGGGTTTGGCGATTCCCGCAAAATTTTTGATGAATTTTATATAATAACCTAGTAATCATAGAAAAGATTTCTCTTAGCTTTAGGAATACTAATTTTAAGGTATATTCTTGTAAGCTAGTATTGAGAATAATGATATCATCCATGTATACCATGCAAGTTTTCTTTTGGAGGTCTTTTATTATCTCATCCATATTGCTTTTTGAAAGGATGCGGGAGAATTCCGTAATCCCAATGGCATTCTCAGGAACTCATAGTGCCCGTTGTCGATAATGAAGGCTGTTTTTTTCAATTGAGTCTTTATTTATTTCGATTTGGTAAAAACCACTAAAGAGATCGAGTGTACTGAAATATTGAGCTTTACCAAGCTTATCTAATATTTGAGTGATGTTCGGAATAGAGTATCTGTCTGAGATTGTAATCTACAATTGAAGGCCATTTTAGTTAACCTGATGGAAAAAGGGTATGCTACAAGGGGTTCGTTGAAATTGTTGTGATTGGTCTGTTCGTAGCATTTGTTAGGTCCACTTTTGCACAGCCATTTTTCACTTCTGTTGAAATTTCGGGTAGGTACATGTAATTTTCCTTGAATTTACTTCATTTATTAATATTTCGACATAAGGAATCGTTACTGGGAAGTTTCTAAATAATTTTCGTAAAGTCTCACAGTGAACGCGAACTTTTTATCTTCGGGTATCCTGAATTTTATGGGAACGGCAACATCGTCGTTAAATCGTACGCTAATGGAAAAATCTATATTGAGATTAATATTCATGATATCTTCTAATGCTGGGATTCCGTTAAAGAATTCATGGAAGTCATATAGGATAAATTTAATATGATTAACAAAACTAAATTTGATTTTACTACGTTTATTATCACAAAATATTTTGAAAAATATAACACTGCGATTGCAATTTCGGTCACTAGACCATCATCGGGCAGATTGAGTTAAGAACTTCTTAACTCAATCTGCCCGATGATGGTCTAGTGACCGAAATTGCAATCGCAGTGTTATATTTTTCGAAGTATTTTTGTGATAATAAACGTAGTAAAATCAAATTTATTTTTGTTAATCATGTTAAATTATCACGTAGTAACGACGGATTCCATCAACTAAATTTAATATAATAGTCACTGTTGAATTCTGCAAACGCAGGAATTTACGCTCGAGATTCGATTGTTCTCTTTATAAATGATGAGGTGATATCTACGTTACAATGATAAATGCATTCTGAACAGAGGCGGATTTACAATTTTGCCGCTCATAGACTATGAAAAATTTGTTACATCTACATGCAAAAAAAAGTGCATTAGGTCAAGAAAGAAATACGCGCTGCTTTCTTAACTCTGTATTTTTATTGAAACAATTATAATATAATGATTAATAGACATAAAATAAACAGAAAAACAAAATAAATATCCTCATGAAAAAAATAACAACAAAACAAATTCCAAGACTTGGTAAAAATTACAATTTATTGAAAGCATGAACTAAAAAAAATCAAAACAACTTTGAAACTGAAATTTATCCCAATAAATAATTACGAGTATTTACAAAGCACGACGCCTTGATTTCGTGTCTGCAAAATATTGAATAATTATCATATGATATTGATTCAATAATATAAAATTTAATCGACAAAATAGCTGAAGCATCTAATCTATCTTCTGACATTTTTGAGCTCAAGTAATTTTTAATTCCTTTGAGACAAGAAAACGAACGTTCGGCAGTACAATTAGTCGCTTCCATACTTTTAAATATTCTTAATGAAATGTCTACATTAGGATATGATTCCAGTTGATCATTTTTGCGTAACCAAACGCACATATTATTCAATGATACATTTTTATTTCCTTTGAGACAAGAAAACGAACGTTCGGCAGTACAATTAGTCGCTTCCATACTTTTAAATATTCTTAATGAAATGTCTACATTAGGATATGATTCCAGTTGATCATTTTTGCGTAACCAAACGCACATATTATTCAATGATACATTTTTATTTTGCTCCAAAAGCAACTGTTCCCGTAGAAGCAGACATTCTTCAATTATCGAATTTTCAATTTCCTCCGGATAGTTGCTACAAAAGTTTACAGAAATTTGCCGGCCTAGGCTATAGACCATCAAGCCTATAGGTAAATCTGACCCTGATTCTGTATAATAATTCTCTGCAAATCTAGGTCAAAGTAATGACCTATTACTGCCTGTGTCAAGTAATAATTTCATATTTGGATTTTGGATTTCTATGAATGAAGGGGTTATTTGAATTTAATTCTATATTCTCTGAATTTCCGAGGCTCGTTCGCGAAAATTTTGATTTTCATTCATATGATTTTGATATAACGAGTGTTCTGGAATATCGGTCTCGTTGACTTGGTTTGCATCTTATTCGGTATTTGAAAATTCTTCTTTTTCGTGATCATAGTCATTTGTATATAATTCTTCCGAGATGAAATTTCTGTTCTGATTATAATTAGTAAAATGATTTCGGAGATTATTTCTATATGGATTTTGAACATTGGATTCAGTGTTTTGTCTTTCTATTCTGAACTGAAACGATGGGTTTCGGCTCGTCGTTGACATTGGTTCTGGTTTTGGTAATTGATTAGATTGAATCTGATTCGGTTTAAACGCATTACGTTGGTGACCGAACAATTCTGTGTTTGTTGGATATTTCCGAGGAGGTTGTATATTTATCGGTTGATTTAGAAATGCTGGTTTGGGATTGTAATTATTATAATATTGGTTCTGATTCGGGAAATTTGGTTGATGTTGATTACTGAAATTTGGGTTGTTACATGGGCACCGACAAGGGAGGGAAAATCGGTCATTTGCCTCGCCCTGGATTGGGAAAAACAAGTCAAATTACAACAAAATCATTCATTTTTCAAAAAATATAAAATATTAAAACATGTTGTCAATACAAATATACAACCAGAGAACTAACTTAAAATATAAACATATTTTTTCAAGTTATCTACTTATTCTTTGAACAATAACTGCATTCTTCTGGGGCGAAGCCCGTATTTATTAATTACTGCATCAATAAATGCTTTATTTTCCCGGACTCTTTCACGATGAATACTTATCATACAAAGCCCGGAAAGTCTATCACGCTTCATATTAGCCATGTTTTGACTCTTCTTAATGTGCTGAAGGATCTCTCAACGGTACAGGTTACAGGTTGTGGCTGGAAGACTTAATCTAATTTTGATTGCTTCCGTTACAAAGGGCATATTGCCCAATGAAAATTTAAGCAGGTCGATATATTTTAATATTTCGATTTCAGGAGGAGTAAGTTCAGACAACTTCCACAACTCATACCAGGTTTGTGCCTTTCACAGAAAGTTATTCAAAAGATCGCCATAGAAGTCTTGAATTGTTGCTGATTCTGAGAGACTACAGGAGAGGGCAGAGCTATGGTTTGCGGTGAATGAGCTTCACCTGAATAAGAGTAAAACAAGTGGAATGATTTTTACAGTTGGTGGTCTGAAACATGCGGGAAGAGAGAGTGGCGTGTGTAGGTTTTTGGGAGTACATCTTGATCGGAAACTCACATGGGAGGCACAGGTTGACAATTTGGCGGCTAGCCTGAAGAGCAATCTATTTTTGCTGCGCGGTTTGTCGGGCTGTGTGTCTCGTGAGGTTCTGAGATCTGCATACTTTGGTGTTTTTCATAGCAGACTTGCCTATGCCATCCTATTATGGGGACACTCTTGTCATGCTGACTGAATTTTCGGGCTTCAGAGAAAAGCCATAAGAATTATCGGAGGATTAGGATACAGGGATGACTGTAGAGAGCTTTTCATCAAACTTGGAGTTCTGACACTGCCATCCATCTTCATACTGGAAAATCTACTTCATATAAAAAAAATCTTAATCTATATGAATGTCACTCTGATATCCATTTACATGATACACGGCTTAAACACGATCTGCTCTCGGACTTTTGTCGCCTTAAAATAACTCAGGATGGGCCTCATTTCCTGGGACCGAAGTTTTTCAATAAATTGCCACATGCAGTCAGACAGCTTCCATTGGCTCCATTTAAGAGACATGTGTCTGGCCTCTTGATGGAAAATGCTTTTTACAGCTATAATGAGTTCCTCAATGAGCCATTATTAGAGTTTTAATTGGATAAATTTATAACGAATTTTAATTTGTATTTGTATTTTGATTGATGTAAGACTTTAGCAGATGTGTTAAATTTGAGATTTCATTGATTTTCTTTTCTAACATTTGATTGACTTATGTAAACAAACCATTATTTTAACATTAATAAAGAATTTGAATTTGAATTTGAATAGCGGCTGCTACCTCAAACAATTTCCAAATTTTTTTCTGAATATCGATCCTTCAGATAATGAAATAGAGCTTCGAGATATGGAATGAAAATTTCTCTTCGATGGTACTCGCCCAATGACACTGATGGATAATTTTCTCGATAAATCTGTTTTGATGCTAGGCGTGGCATCACCAGATCAACCCCCAACTTTTCGGCGTCCTTTTTTTTTGGAATAATTTCAAATTCTGTTTCGCAGTCTTCTCTATGCTATGTGATTATGTTCTTCATACAATGGATTTCGCTATAAGATATTACCAAGCTAACTTGCACATTGTCACGTTCAGTATATTTTTAAATAAAAATCAATGAATTGTAATATAATTATTTTTGCAGGTATTAACAGACTAATACGAAAAACTGATAAAAACCAGCACAATAAATTAATTGAAAGATTTTGGCCAGCGGCGCTTAACCGGGAAAACACCGGGAATGTCCTACTGGCTGGCGTCACCTATGGGTTCTTAGCGTATTGATAATTCCCTTAATTTTGGATATTTGGTTGATTTTGATAATGTGCTTTTTGATCTGTATTGTTCTGCTTGAAAGAATTATCGCGTGGAAAATTGTTACTACAATTACCATATAATCTTTCAAAATTATTAAATTCATCAATGTAAGCAATTGGTTTCTCAAGAAGCATAATGTTTCTCAAGACGCCAGTGCATCCTGCAATGAATGTGTTTAATGCGATTTTGTAGCAGTGGCTAATTTGGAATAATTTTTAATTACTTCGTAATAATTGGAGGCGTGTTCCAAAATCATGCATTGTCTCATGTTTGAATGGTCGTGTTCTTGTTAATTCTTGTATTAAGCAATCTAGATCGCGCCTATCTGCAAAACATTGTTGTAGGGCTGATTTGACATCGTTCTAAGAAAGTAATTCTGCACGATTTCCTACGCGAATTTCTGCTCTTCCGACTAATTACTCATGAATACATTCGACGATCAATTTGTTCAAATCCTAATCATTATGTATATGATACGTTTCAAATAATATATCATAACTTGCGATAAACTTATTAAGCGTATATTTGCATTATAATCATATGGTTTGATGTTTTTGAGTTGAAATTTGAGAAGATTCCAATTAATTCGGGCGGCTTCTTGAACCGGGGAACCATATTTTTATTTTTAATTAAATTTGTATTGTCACTTGAATTTGAAAAGGTAATTAATTCTTCTTCTATTGAAAGATATTATAAAAACCATTTACCAAATCTTCGATTATGTTCAATCGTTTACCAGCAAGGGTTTATTATTCAATTAGATTTCTTGATTGAAATTCTTTGATTTTCTGAAGATTATCTCCCTATCTTGGAAATAAGATAGGGGAGGCGAAAGAAACTATTTGGCACTTACAGTTTTGAGCCTGAAGCACGCAGTCTCTTCTCTGACTTTTGCTGCTCCTGGATTCTTGATTTTTTATTTTCTTGGTCCTCGAAGTGTAGGTTTCTTTCCCTTTCCTTTGTTCCTGGATACGCGATTCCATGTTGAAACACCCAGTTGGAGAAGTAGGCCTTCCAGCAAAATGTGAACTCTTCCTTTTCACAACCGCACGTATCCTACCGTACTGCGCCAGATATGTATCGCGAGAAACCGAGAGGGTTTTTAAACACTTTTTTTTTTTTTTAACTCGAGGGACCTACAGTTTAACGCCGGTTCCGAACGGCCAATGGGCTTGTAAACAACAATGTACATTACCGAACACTCAATCTCATAATTAGAACCACTAAATTCAGGACATACACAACGCCCAAGAGCAAGGTGGGACTCGAACCCACATCCTCGGTCAACAAACGGTATAAGGCGGTACTCGCTCACCGCTGGTCTACCGAGGCCCCAAAACTATTTATTATACTTCACTACAATGCTTGTATAATTATCAATTGGTAACATCATGTGGTGAGCCCTCATTTTTTGTAAATGGGTATTACTTTTACACTTTTGAGAACAGAGGGAAAAACTCCAGCAAATATGACGTAACGATTAATCAACTTTGTAAGTAGATAGACAATTAAATTTTTAAGTGCTTTACGATTTTTGTAGAAATGTCAAAGCAGTATCTACTTTTACTGTTTTTTTGGCTAGATATTTTATCTCTAACATCATTAAAAGTGGCCAGTCGAAAATTAAATCTATTTATTTGAGTTAAGTTTGGAACGCATACCTACCTATTATTCATAAATTTTTCTACCGTCAATTATTTACCTAATTCAATTCTTCAGCGGACTAAGCGCTCTTTACAATATCCGTTAGTGCAAATGGTGATGTTCAGATGACTTGCATATCCCATATAATCAGATGAAATTTTGGTTTTCAATAATCTTTCAATTTTTTTGAAGATAATCTATTCAATCATTGATAATGCAATATTATATTTAATTGATTTTTGATGGTCCAGGCTTGTGTTGAGGATCTGGTTGACCTTCTACTTCAAATACTTGAGGGAGAACCGGAGAAGGAAGTAGCGTCATTGTCGGCGGTTCATCTTCAAAATCGATTTCGTCAATTAATTTTGAGATTTCCGAACTAGAAGTCTCCCCAGAACAATTGTGAGGCACATTGCAGAACATTCAAGACCTGCTTTCCGATATCCATATATCGCTCCACAGCTTCCGTTGCTTCTGCAGAATATCAACATAAGAAGCTCGAGGGTGCTGTAGGTTTTGATCATTGTACTGACATCTATATCTGTTCATATTTTTCTCAGCCCTAGTCTTCAGGGTCATTGTAATTACCGAGCCACGAATGGACCTGATGGTAGTCTCGTAAGCTGAAGAAGCTAGCTGTATCTTGTGTTGGCGGATAAATTAAATGTATTCTTTGTCACTGACTTGGCGAATTGTTCACATCTCAGGCTGTCAAGACATTTATCATCTTTATTACCACCATATCAAGAAATAAAAAACGTTCACCAATAACAGAGAGCAAAGCAGAGTCAACTCCTTTGTAGAGGAAGTTTCTTGAACAAAGTAACTAGAGAATTTTAATTGCAAAAAAAAGACCTATAGTTTGTCAGATAAACCATAAAAACACTGTTTTCTCCTTTTTCCAAGATGGCGGCCGTGGTACAAGGATTGTAACTGCACCAACTTCTATTTAAATTTACACTAAACTCTCCTTGATAGCTAAAACAGAAAATTGCGTTCTCTGACAAATGCAATCCCAAGTGTAATTTTTCATATTTGAATACTGGAGAATAGTATTCGTTTCGCAGCGCTGTAAAACCTTGATTAATAAATTAAATTCAAAAAGTTTATGATGAAAAATGATGACATCATTTTTTTGTGAAATGACCAGAAAAAATTCATAACAACCAATAGAAAAATTTTTCTCAAATTTTCATCGATTTTCGCTTATAACTTCATTGTTTTTGATTCTACGAATAAAAGTTAGTAGACAAAACTTGTAGAGAATATTATTTGCAATAAAAAACTATTTAAATGTTCAAATACTCTTTTGTTAGACCTAAAGTTTGTCAGTTTAACTATAAAAACCGTTTGTCTCCAAGATGGCGGATGTGGGACAAGGGTTGCAAACCACAAACTTGGATTTAACTTTACAATAACCATGATATCTAAAAAATAAAATTGCGTCCTCTGACAAATGCACGCTAAGCCCAAAAAATATAACATTTCAATGGACTATAGCCCGCATATATGGAAGCAGCCGTTGACACGTGTTTCGGACTCTTTGGTCCTCATCAGAACGGCGTAGTCAAGTACGAGATGAAAAACTTGAAGATGAAAACAGCAGTAACAAAAGACATCCCCTGCTACGGAAGACAATCACAAATTTTCGGCTTATTGTTGGAACTCTCCGGTTTGGGAAATTTGGTCAAATTTTGGCACGGAGGCGACTAATGCCATGTCGGACCAAGGAAATAATAGAACAAAGAAATTACTCGCGGGGAAATATTAAACAAGTAGAGCAGAATTATCAGTATAGCTCGCTTATATAGAAGCAGCAGTTGACGCATGTTTCGGACTCTTTGGTCCTCATCAGAACGGCGTAGCCAAGTATGGGATGAAAAACTTCATCTGAAACATTGACGATTGATCAAATCAACCCCCAGACGGAGCTAGTTTCAGGAAGAATGTAAGGACATTAAATGCCGGCGCCACAAACACTTGAGACTACACAGACTGTTTCGCTCTGCAACGAGCTCATCAGCAGTGTCCTGTCCATCGACCGAGTGGGCAATTGCTTCGAATTCACATCACCATATTATCTTCATCATACACGTGTGAAAATATTTCATTTTCAGTATTAACTGCCGAACTGGTCCTCGAAAATAATGAAAAAAATTTGACCCATTGCAGAAGTTCCAATCTATGGCGGTCACCTGTAGGTGTAAAATGAGATGTTTTTTCGGCGTTTGGAGTTTCCGTTAGGCCTAAAGTGAGATATCTCTCGGTTTACGATACACGGCGCTATGATTAGGTCGTATGTTATTAGTGCTCTTTTAATAAACTATTGGGTGGTAATGTAAATTTGAGTGAGTTGCCCACTCGGTCGATGGACACTACTGATGAGCTCGTTGCAGAGCGAAACAGAATGTCTAAGGTTTCCATCGTGTGTGGTGCCGGCACCGAATGTATTAACATTCTCACTTGAAGTATGAAACACTAAATTTAGAAAAAAATCAATGAAACATTATATTTTACAGTGGATGTTTGAACTGGCGTTCTTAGACTTCGAGACATTTTTCGAATTCGAGCATCAGTTGTTCATGAGTCGTTCTTCTTATTGAGTCACGTATTAACTTCACAAATTCAGTTCGCAATCGGCGCATTCAATTTTCCATAGTTGTTTCGGGCGTATGATGTACCTACTTACTGCCCGAAATAAAAAAATTAAGCACAGAAAGATCTGGAAAGCGTGGTGGCAAAAAAAAGGACTATTTTTAGCTATCCAGGCTATCCACCGATCGTCAATAGCTATTCACAAAATAAACATCGAGTACATTGCCACGATGTGGAGGTACGCCATCATGTTGTTAAAAAATATTTCTATAATCAGCTAGTGCCATATTTTCTGAATCACGTAATATGTTCGAATAGCCTTCATTTGCAAAGATAATGAGAACATTTTACATAAAGAATAATTCAAATTCCAAACTTACCCCATTTAGATATTCTTGATAAAATTTCAATGTCACAACGCCGTCATTTCTTATTGGGCAATAAACATTGCAATCCCAAGATTCTTGAAAATTATGTTCTCTAAACGTATGCACATTTTCTCAGTCCAATAATGCGAATTGTGTAGATGAAAGGAGAGAAATAAAAACATCTTTATTTAAACTTAGGTAAATACAGTAGAAATGAAGTTTAGATAAACGTGTTCTTATTTCCCATAAAACAGTCCTGAAAATTAATTTAGATGAAACAAAAGTCATGTGATCTGGACGATCTGGTAGATATGCAAGATATAAGAGTCAATATTATCGCATTGAAAATAGAAGATAAATATAAATCAAGAAGCCTTTTTCACTGCTTTCAAAAGTTAATAGAAGGAACAAACTGTCATGGACAGCTTTAGAAAGAATTTCCATTATCTTCAATTCCAGGACGCCTTGTGCAGGCACAAGGAACTTACTCATCACTAATCCAACCAAATGGACTTTAGTATTTCCCCACTCATTAAAGTAATATTATCAATAGATAGATTGTTCCATTTTCAACTTCAATTTGTAATCAGCTCTTGATAATGGGTTAGTAGCCCGAAATATAAATCGAGTAAATAATAGTTATTTACAATATTAGATTCTCGATATTTTATCAAACTCGGCTGACACCTCGTTAGACAACTTTAGCACCTCGTGTTATAATATGAATTTATAACAAGAATATTGTACAAAATTTTATCTACTTTCATCTATAAATAAAAATATTTGGCGAAAGGCATTTTTAAAAATGAAAATGCCTTGCTATTAAGTTTACTAATCAAGTTTTTTATGATATCTTTCGCATAGTTACTGTCGACACTTTGTCAAACAAATCCAAAAATATAAAAAGCGCTTTCTGATGGAAGTTTACCCTCTGACATAGAAGCAGCGGCAAACGAAGCGATCTCAAGTTCAGTTCTGACAAAATCGAAGGTGCGGTATGAGTTGGAGAACCAGAAGTTTAAAGAATTGTGCAAAGCTAACAAAATAAAAGAGGTGTCTGAGAAAATATTTTTGGGTTATTCTTCCGGAAAGCAACGCTCCCAGAAACCATCTACACTATGGACTCACTACTCAATGTTGAGAACTATGATTTCAGTCAAGATAAGTCAAGATATGAGCAGATTTTCTCAACTAATCGCATTTTTGAAAAGAAGTTCGGAGGGTTACAAAGCCAAAAAGTCCAAAGTTTTTACAAAGGAAGACGTATGTAAGTTTCTTAGTACTGCAGATGATGAAACATATTTACTTATGAAGGTTGTTATAATAATCGGCATTTTTGGGGTTTGTCGGCGCGAATAACTAACTAAGTTAATGGTGGATCATATTGAATACAAGGATTTGTATATCAAAATTGTGATTCCATGCTCGAATTGCCTGGAATACCAAAATTATCCGAGAATTTGTTATAACAGGACATGTGACAGGTGTCAACTGTTCGAGTATTTTTCGAAAATATGCTAAACTTCGTCCTCTTAATGCACTCACAGGCGGTTTTTTGTATTCTACGGAAAAAGAAAATGTACCTCCCAGCCTGTCGGAATGAAGAAGTTTCAATTTTTTTCAATGGACTGATTATAAAAATTTAAGTAAAATAAAACAAAAACCTGAAAGAATCAGTGAAATATCTCTAGAAATAAAAAAGTTATAGGACTTTGAAGTTGTGCCTGTAAGAATAATTTCGTTAAAGTACCGTCGACTTCGTTACAATCTTGTGAAATAATTGAGTGTGATAAAATGGAGTTAAATGAAACGGAGGATCCGCTACCAGAGGACATTACTTTTACAGAATCATATAATCATCCAAATAAAAGGAGAAACCAAGGAGTTCAAGACAATATCAAAATTTCACAGAAAAATTAATCAGTGCAAAAAATCACAAGAAGTGAAGTGCGAAAGGTACAGGAATGAAGTGGTTCCAAATCGTTTATGAATCTCATCAGCACTCGCCATCAAGACTATCCTCACTTAGCAGTTCTCCTTCAAAAGCATCAATATTTTCGCAGAACAGTACAAGTTCAGCAAGTTCTTTCTCAAATACAATCAAGCCACAATATCGCAAAGACATAAACAAAATAACTGAAAACGTTATTTTTCATATGGGGTTGCCAGAAGAATTATTTTTTCTTTCTCACGAAGCTATTATTTAAAAGGGTTGCTAGTCTAGTAAGAGATATTTTAATATCATTGAAAAAAATTTGTTCAGTAGATTCCTATGTGCGTCTGGCTATAAATTTTGATATATGTAAAAGCTCAGTTAGTAAAATATTTAATAAAACTTTTCCCTTTATAGCTGACCGAATGGAACAGACAATATATTTTCCACCTATCAAAGAAATTTCTAAAAAGTTACCGATATCTTTTAGAAAAAAATATTCAACAGTGAGTATTTTGCACTGTATTGAAATAAGAATCGAAAAATCTTCAAACGCAATGAAATAGGTTTTGACGTGGCCAGAGTAAGTATATACATTGTAATATAATGAAATATTTGATTTCATAAATATCAATTTTTTGAGATGTCTAAAAATCTGCATGAGCAATGTAAAAAAATGCCTTTCACTTAGTCACGAAGTGCATTTTTAGTTGTACTGGAGCTTCACATTTCGCTGTACATTTTTCATTGTTGATATTTCTTTCATGGTTTCAATTTTCAGCGGAAATTTAATTTTCAATAGTAGATATGTTCTTCACTTATGCCTTCTTCCGTTAACATGAAATAAAAAATGAAGAAACGGCTAGGTATTTAACGTAAATAAACACGAAAGAAGCAAGAGCCCTGGTGTGACTCTGAAACTAATACTTGAATGATTCGTGGTGCGGCGATTGGATAGGTCGAATGACGTCACAGGCAAACCAGAGACCATACACGTTCCCAACTAAAATAGGAAACTTCGACAATCCATTTCAAGTCATTTATTGATGAATTTCAAAAAAATTTTCAGTGATTTATTAGTTTTGGTCTATATTTTAATAGTATTGCGTTAAATATAATATTTTCAATAGCATGCAACTTCTCCTTCAATTGTTTTGGAAGTATACCAAAAAAGATTGCAACAAAACTTGATTTGAAGAATCCAGAAGGATACACGTATTATTTTAGGAGGTCCTCAGCCACCATTCTAGTTGATGGTGGTGCAGATATGCAAATGGTGAAGCGTCATGGGGGCTGGAAATCCTCTTCTACGGCAGAAGGCTACGTTGAGAATTCTTCAGAAAATAATAAACAAATAGCAAAGGAGATTATGGGGTCAGGCACGAATTTAAGGATTGGAAATTCGAACGAAAGGGCTCCAATGTAAAAACTGTACTATTAACCCCTTGTTGCACCATGTGCCAAATATGGCACAAACCAATGTTTTACACCTCTTTAATACATACGTCAGAGAAATATAACTTTATATACATGAATTACCTTTTCAGGCACATATAAACATATTTCCAAAGAGGGAGCTCTCTCTCTGTAATTATTTTGCATTTACATGTGTTTTTCAAAATGGTGACGATGAATCAGCTGCTTGTCAGTATTATTGTAGATTGAGTAATAGTTTTGAGTTCATCCACGTAACTTTCTACCTAATAAAAATTGTTATTGTGAAAAATATACTTCTAGTAACTGCCTCATAGTGGCAAATACTCGTATTTTTGAATAATTGACATTTTTTATATAAAAATCAATTTGTGCCATATACGGAACATTATGCAATTCATGTATATCTGACTTGACCATATTGTGCCATATATGGAACATTATGCAGATCAAGTATATCTGAATTTATCATATCTGAAGATTATGAATTTAGAAGATGTGAAAGAAATCTTTTTTTGATATATTATGGATCCCAAGTTATTTTATGCATAAAAAAAGTAGTTTTACATAATTTTATTCCAAATGAAAGTGAAGACAACATATCAGATGAAGATGAAATATTAGCTGTATGAAATATTTTTAGTTCATTTTGCATGCTGTTCCTTATTCGGCACAAACCAGTTTTTTTCTTTTTTTGACGAAGAATATTGTGTTTTATTTTTTTAAATATTTTTCTGATGAAATATATGTCTTTTTCCAACTGTACTTTTTTTCATCAATTTTAAAAAAATCATGCATTAAGGGGTTAATGTTTATAATAAAACTTGAGTGTTATAATTTAATAATAATTGATAATCAATTTTATAATTGTTAATAATAAATAAATCATTCTTCTAAAAAGTGTGGTTTTATTTAACAGCAAAATGTTAATAAAACCGTTTTTTTCTTCATTACAGCATTAGAGCTGTAAAGGCATCTATTACAGCACTAGTTCTGTAATAGGTGCCCTCACAAAACGATTTATAGAACTGTAACACTCATATTACTAAATGAGAGTACATAAACTAATTTTAGTGGAATCAAGCCAGGTATTTTACTTCTTTTGATTATGTTATAATTTGAAATGTTCCCTGAAACGGTTAAGTGAGCGAGAGGTCGTCCAAATCTAAAATGGGATCATGACATCACACGCGAACGCGTTGCATGGTCCCGAGTCACGAATAGTCAACGATAGACAAATAGGTAGTAAAAGGTAGGATGTACCATGAATGAAATTGTTGAATAAACTTGAATGTATTATTAATAGAGATCAGTAACATGTGTTATTTATTTGATATTTGGGCTTTGAGTAAATGTCGAATTCTTATTTATAGTGATTAAGCTTAAGTACCTAATAAATTATTTCCAGGGACGTCAATAAAATTATTAGGTTATAATTGAAGTTTCGTTCCAATTTTCTATTTCTCCATTTTGTAGTAGTCTGACATTTTATGATTCAATTTGATTGAAATGATAAGTTTTTCAGTTATTTCTTACCAATTCAGTAGAATCCGTTTGTTCTTAGTGTATTTCAATTATTTTATAAGGATATTTATATTTTACAGAAAATCTTATTTTTTTTCTGGTTGTAATATGATTTTTTTTATAATTTTCATGAAATTATTGCTCTATAATGAATTTTATATTTTTTAACTTTTAGCAACTCATATGGCTATTGTATAGTTTTATATATATAAATATATATATATATATATATATATATATATATATATTTATCTATATATATATAATATATATATATATATATATAAATATATATATATATAAAAATATTTATAAAAATAAATATATATATATATAAAAATAAATATATTAAAATAAATATATATATATATATATATATATATATATATATATATATATATATATATATATATATATATATATATATATATATATATATATATATATATATATATATCAGGGGCGGATAGTCAAAGGAGGCTAAGGAGGCTAAGCCTCCTCAATAATATTCCGTGTATCACTAATATATTATATTGAATAGTCAGCATTCAGCATATTCATATTAATCAAAATCATATTATTTTATGCGCCTACCTTCCTTTCAACCTACATTATATAATATAATTTATTAATTAAGATAGAAGGTATTTACATTTACTGCATTTCATTCATTTCAATTTGTGGCAACGCTGCGGAGGCTTAGAAAGGTATATTCTCAACGTTCATTATGCCTGCCACAGAAAAGCAAACAACGGTGCAAATACTCCGAATGAATACTTCATTGCAATAGAAAAGCAAAACACATGTAAATGGCAACATCGATAGAGACCCAGTCTCATACAATGTCGACCAATCACAACTATAGAATTTCGCGTGACATCAAGTGAATTCGTTGGAAAGCATTAATTGAATCGTAGAGTGATCGTAGTTATGGCCGAAAACAGCAGCGTGTTTACTTATATTGCTCGCGTATTGTTTTAAAATGAGTTTGGTTACTGAAGTTAATTTCAAAAATTTCAATGGTGACTTAGTGGAATATTTGTTATCCCATAACTTTAGTGCACTAAGTTATGAGGATAAAGTTTTGATAAAAACATTGCGACCTACCCCTGAATTAAACAATTTGGTGCAGCGTAACAGACAACAAAACCGCGGTTTTAATACAAGGAATTATGAGAGACATCCTTGCCTAACCGGATAACAGGTAAAAAATAAATTATTTTGTTGGCAGTGTTTACTTTTTACTAGTGAAAATGTCTCTGTTTGGGGCCGCTTAGGATTTGAGGATTTAATTCTATACCTAGTTGAAAGTGAGGAATTTTTCACCGATAAAGTAACTTTAAATACAGCACGCGGATTAATATCTTACTTACAAGTTAAGGAATTTATATATTTTTTAAACATCTTTAAATTAATTTTTGAACAAACAGAAATAGTTTTTCAAATCTTACAGCACAAGTTTTCAGATGTAATTTACTCACGAATTTGGCTCAAGTTTCTTTTGGAAAAAATTTCAGAATTTCGTGCAGAAGTTTATTTTAAAAAACTATTTTCTGTATTTCAAACTACTGATGATACGACTCAATTTAGCCCAAAACGAAAGAAATTCAGTTACGCAGATATGGAGCTTCACTATAAGCAAATACTTATTTTATGAAATTTTGGATGCTATTAAGAATCAAATAGAAATAAGGTTCCCTGATTTGAAAGAACTGCATTTATTCGACTTACTCAATAAAAATTTGTTAACCGGATTTTCGGCTAATTTTCTAGATAACCTTTTGGAAAATTTATGTCAAAAATACACTTTTTTTGATAGGGTGGCCATAAAAAGTGAACTGTGTGTTGTTTATAATGACAATGAAATTTCGAGGCAAAATGAGAATCATGTGAGGACTATTAAATACCTTTTTGATAATGATTTGAATCAAGATTTACCCCAAGTTTATAAACTCTTATGTCTAATTGTTTCTATCCCGGTGTCATCGGCTTATGTAGAGCGCTCGTTTTCTACTCTTAAGAGAATTAAAACTTATTTACGAAATTCAATGAGCCAGGATCGTTTGAAAAATATTAGTTTGTTGTCTATTGAAAAGGAATTGGTAAAATTTTTGGCGAAAGACAAAAAAATTTATGAGGATATTATTAATCATTTTGCTAACGTTAAAGATCGCAGAATCCCGCTAATCTTCAAAAATATATAATAACTTTTTATTTGCTCTCACCAGCTGTTAACAAATTCGTTAAGTAGGTAGGTAGGTACCTATTTTGTGAAAGAAAAAAAAAATTGATGAATAGATGAATTGATTAATTGGCTGAGAAGAGTTTTTGTGAATATTGTAAATTGGAGTTGTAGGTCTCAAGGTAGACACTCGAAAGTGAAAACAAATTAATAGCTTAGGGTGCTTGTTTTACTTTGATTTTCTTTAAATTATAAGGCGGTTAACCTTGAAATCCTAAAAATTTTCGTATCCTTGTATCCTCCTCAAACCAAAACCTCACGAGCCGCCACTGATTATATATATATATATATATATATATATATATATATATATATATATATATATATATATATATATATATATATATATATATATATATATATATATATATATATATATATATATATATATATATATATATATATATACCGGGTGTCCACGGAAGGTGGCTCGCCCCTATAACTTTTTTGTTTTCAGAGATAATGAAATAAAATTTAGAGGATCTGTTTGATGCATAAAACTGCATTTTTTGATAAGTTACTTAACTTCATGCAACTTCCGGTTTCATAAACTTTCGATTTTTAAATGGGACATCGGGTATATTTTTAGTTTTTATGTTTCCATATGACATTTATAATACAACCATGTATCATTTGTTACTTTTTGTAACCTTTTTTTAATTTTTTTTCGAAATAAATTTTCATTCTAGAGGGCTATGGATGCGTTCAAATAACTAATTTAGGTCCTAAAATGTATGTTAAAATACAATTTCACTGTTTTCGATCAAAATGTTCCAGCTATGTGAAGTTTAATTTTAAAACTTTTATTACTATTTTTTTTCAAATGGCAACATGGTGGCTCGTCGGGTTAAAAAAAAAGATAATTTTATTACAATTAATTTGATACCGCACTCTAGGTATTAGGTTGAAAGAAAACTTTCGATAAAAACCTGAAATCCCATTACCTTAGAACTTTCTTTAAATGAAGAATCTTATTGAGATTAAAATAACATTTGAAATCATCGAGTAGCCTGTGACTAACACAACTGAAACAAAGCCACGCCCACAAATCTACGTCCCTGGACGGCAAACAGGGCCATTTTAGGACCGAAATTATTTATTTGAACGCATCTATAGCCCTCTACAATAAAAACTTATTTCGAAAAAAAATTGAATAACGGTTACAAAAAGTAGCAAATGATAAATGGTTGTATTCTAAATGTCATATTGAGACAAAAAAAACTGAAAATATACCAGGCGTCCCATTTAAAAATCGAAAGTTTATGTCACTTTCGGTGAAACCGGAAGTTGCATGAAGTTGAGTTACTTGTCAACAAACGCAGTTTTATGCATTAAACAGATCCTGTAAATTTCATTTCATTATCTCCGAAAACAAAATAGTTATAGGGGCGAGCCACCTTCCGTGGACACCCGGTATATATATATATATATATATATATATATATATATATATATATATATATATATATATATATATATATATATATATATATATATATATTATTTTTATTCGATTTGTTGTTGCATATGAACTATTTTTAATCTCTAAATAATTATTAGCAATAACAGGCTTGTTGAATCTTAAAAAACTCGATTTTATTAAAAAGTTGACGTTTCGCCACGACATTCGTAGCTTTATCAAAACTTTTGATAAAGCTACGAATGTCGTGGCGAAACGTCAACTTTTTAATAAAATCGAGTTTTTTAAGATTCAACAAGCCTGTTATTGCTAATAATTATCAAGAGATTATATATATATATATATATATATATATATATATATATATATATATATATATATATATATATATATATATATATATATATATATATATATATATATATATATATATATATATATATATATATATATATATATATATATATATATATATATATATTGGTATCATAATAAAAAATTGCCTATCTTAACTAATTTTAGTTGATGAGTGGTATGATTTATAATAATAAATTTATTAATTCCTTGAGTGAATTGTATTCCTTGACCAGCTAATAAGTTTTCTTGAAATCCAAAATGTTTATAAATATGTACATGAGCGTCGTGCGTTTCCGTGTATGCTTGTACATATTTTTTAACTGATCTTGTAATATTGAAATAAATCTTATTCAAACCATTTAAGGCTTCAACTTCCTAGTGAAAAGTGAAGGCTTATGCAAAGGCGGCTACTCACACTAATAGTGTAGTCAACAAGTGGTTTTTTGTTCAACTTTTTTCAGCAGTCTCGAAAAAATATTAGCAAATCGTCATTCGATTCGAAACAGAACGTAGATATTTTTTGAAAAAATTAAAGTTCCGCTCGCGAAAATTGTAAAAGATATAAATAATTGAGTGAAGGAAAAAAAGAAGGTTTTGGGTTTTTGCAAATATCTCAAAAACCAATTCAGATTTTTGATATCTAAAAAAATATTCAAAAAGAGAATAAAATTTCTTAACAGAAAGTTTCAACCGCCTGAACTGTAGGATCATAATTATAATTTTTTCAGAGGGGAAAAAATACGGCCGAAAACGGCTAATCTGGCTTGCGCAAAAAACGCCCATTTAGGGCACTTAAGAATTAACATTATTAAATTTAACCATATTGAATACGAAAATTAAGAAATGAAAAAATTCAGGCACTAACTGGATAGTCGAATGAACAATAATTCGATGGCAAAAAAATTATATCGCGACTTTTCAATTAGTTAAACAATAGTTAATTAGTATTTTTTTGCTGCTTGAACAAGAACATTGCAAGTGTGATAACTGTTGAACTGTGAATCTGAGATTTTTTAATTTCTTGGAGCTAGTTTTGAAAGGCTTCTGAATGGATCACCGTTAAAAAAATTCGAAAAATTTCATTTTTCAGTGTTTTATTAATAATTTACGTAGTTGTAAAGTGAAAAAATTTATTATTCATAAATTTTTCATTCAATTTCCCTATAAAAACGCATTTGTTCATAAGAGGTTCCATACAATAGGACACGAAAATTAAAAAAACCATTTTTATGCTGCTTCCGATTATAAAAAACGGTTCTTTAAAATTAACTACGTAAATTGTTAATAAAAAACAGACAAATTAAAATTTATCAATTTTTTCAACGGGGATCTGAAGTCTTTCAAAAATACCTCCAAGAAAGGAAAAAAAATTCAGACCTATAGTTGAACGATTATAACACTTACAAATTTCATGTTCAAACACAAAAAAATTAACAATTGCATAACTGATTGAAAAATCGTGATAAAAATTTGTTGCTACCGATTTATTGTTCAATCAACTATCCAGTAAGCGCCTCAGTTTTTTCGTACGAAAATTTTTGTATTCAATATGGTTAAATAATTTTTATTGTTAAAGTGTCCAAAATGAGCATGACTTGTGCAAGCCAAATTACCCGTTTTAGGTCGTATTTTTACTCCTCAGAGAAAATTATAAATATTGATCCTAGAATTTTGGCAGTCCAGACTTTGTTATAGGAAATTTTCTCCTCTTTTTGAATATTTTTATATATATATAAAATCTCAATCGGTTTTTGAGTTATTTGCAGAAAACCAAACCCCTCTTTTTATCTTTCAGTAAATTGTTTATAACTTTTACAATTTTCGCGGGCGAAACCGCATTTTTTTCAAAAAATATCTACATTCTATTCCCAATCGAATGACACCTTGCTCATATTTTGCCGAGACTGTTGAAAAAAGTTGAACAAAAAAGCACTTGTTGGCTAGACTATAATGGCCAGGGAAAATTTACGGTGTAGAAGTGGAGATTACCCTTTTCTACTAACAGGTTAAACGTTATTTTTAATATATTATTATAAAATAATTATATAGATTTTTAGATCTAATTAATCTCTTGACTTATCCCAATATGTTTCTAAGCTTATATAGATTTTTAGTTCAATAAAGATCTTGCTATCCTCACACTACTTACACGCCTGCCCAGGGACAATCAGAGAGAGAGAGAGAGAGAGAAACAGCTTTATTGTCCTATAAAATTACAAAATTTTGTCGACAAAGCACATACCTATAAAAAATTAAAAATAAAATTTAACAATGATAACTAATCAAACGAAACACACTTTCAATCGTTAAACAAAACAAGAATCTATTGAATAGAAGAACAAAATAGAAAAACATTTATCAGTCAATTATGTATAAACATATGTTAAGAATCAACATATTTGTCAACTAAACTTATCATACAGATATAAAATTTTGTATATTACATATTGTATTATAAAAAAAACAAAACATTAATATATGTTGCTACTAAATGTGGATCTCAAGGGTCTATGTTACATTGTGAAATTCAGTTACAGAATAAAATTCTGCTACTGAGTAAAATGGTCTCTCCAAAAGAAAAGCCTTAGTCGAACTTCGGAACTTTTAGTACGTACTCAAGGATTTTAGCTCCAATGGTAGATGATTGTATAACTTTCCGGCATTGTAGGTAAAGGAGTTTTTTGCTAAGTCGGAGGTGGGCGTTATTAAATAAATATCTGTATCTGAATTTCTTGTGAGATATCTATGATTTGGTCTTTCTGAAAAGTTATGAATGTGTTTGCGAACCAAACAGACGGATTCGAATATGAATAGTGAAGGAAGGGTTAGAATTTTGAATTTTTTAAAGTAGAATTCGCAATGTGTCCTTCTGCTCAGATCGAACATATAACGAACTGCTCTCTTTTGCAATCTGAAAACAGACTCAAAGTGGAAGAGGCTGCATGAACCCCAATATGGCAAACCATAACGAAGGTGTGATTCGAATAAAGAAAAGTATGTCGACAACGCAGCAGAAATTGAAAGCTCTCTAGAAACCGTTTTAATGGCGAAACATGCAGAAGATAATTTTTTGTTAATATGTCTATATGAGTACACCATTTGAGCGACTCATCAATATAAAGACCTAAAAACTTCGCTGAGTTCACTGTTTGAATTGTTTTATTGTTTAGGGTAACAGGTTGTAGGGTTCCTCTGTAAGACATTACTACAGTTTTATCTGTGTTGAAACAAAGTCCATTTGAATCAGACCAAGTCTTAATAGCCATCAAATCATAACTTATGATTGACTGTAAGGCTTGTATATCAGGGTTACTCCAAGTTACACTGGTGTCATCAGCAAACAAAGTAATTCTACCACTTATTTTCAAGTCCACAATATCGTTGATGAAAAGAAGAAAGAGAATTGGTCCTAAAACCGAGCCCTGAGGTACCCCACTGTCTATTGGTAGATTTATTGAATTCTTACCATTTGCTCGTACTGTTTGTTGCCTGTTAGTTAGGTAAGATTTAAACCATTCTAAAGGAGACCCACGTATGCCATAAAACTGAAGTTTTCGTACTAAAATTGCATGGTTAACACAATCAAAGGCCTTTGCGAAGTCACAAAAAACTGAAGTTGTGAACAGTTTGTCATTGAGTGATGTATATACTTCATTAAGAACCGAAAACATTGCGTCATTAGTGCATTTTGTGGGTAAGAAGCCATACTGTTGTGCTGTAAGAATATTATGTTTGAGAAGGAAGGGTAAGAGACGGCATTTCATGAGCCTTTCAACTATCTTCGATAAGGCAG
Source organism: Cynegetis impunctata (assembly GCA_030704885.1). Lineage (NCBI taxonomy): Eukaryota > Metazoa > Arthropoda > Insecta > Coleoptera > Coccinellidae > Cynegetis > Cynegetis impunctata. Next base: position 467,773 of record JARQZK010002208.1, on the reverse strand, counting down.
GCAATAAAGCAATAGGTCTATAGTTACAAGTTTTAGTTTTTTCTCCACCCTTATGGAGTGGGATAATAATGGCTGTTTTCAGACAATTGGGAAAGAGACCAACTTCAAAAGATTCATTAATCAACGAGACTAAAATGTTGATGGCTGTATCAGGTATGTTTAAAAATAATTTGATGGATAAGCCATCATTTCCACATGAATCTTTATTTTGTATATCGCTTATGGTTTGCATCAGTTCATGTGTGTCAACTGGTCTCAGGAAGAAACTGTCCATAATCTTTTTAGATGGTAGCAGGAAGGAGAGAGCATCACAACTCGGAACTATATTTGAATTGATATTCTTACATACATTCACGAAGTAATTATTCAGTTCATCAGGGCTGGGATCAACATAGCATGAGGAACGGGTTTTATCTCTTAAGACATTTATTATAGACCATGTTTCTCTGGAAGAGTTCGAAGCTTGTGAGATGCGAACATTGTAGAAGTTGTGCTTAGCCGATTTAATGATTTTGCGGTATAATGCCCTATAGTTGTTAATGTAATTCAATATAGAGGGGTTATCTATGAATTTTTTAATATACATTAGCGATCTCATATTTTTAGATGAAATTCGAATTCCCTTAGTTGTCCAAGATTTGTGACGCTTATTTTTTATTTTGCGAAGGGGAAATGCTGTATCAAAACACTTAATCATCTTATTGATGAAGTCTAAAAATTTAGAGTCGGTATCTTCAAATAGACCACGCCAATCAGTAAACAGACATGCATTATAAAACATATTAAAGTTTTTTTGAGAATAAATTCGACCCATTCGACAGTTTTGTTTTGGAGCTGTCTGTGGGATCACAAAACTGGCAAGAACTGCTTCATGGTCCGAGAGGTCCGTACTGATTACCCTGTGTTCGACATTAAGGGGAATAAAATCAGAAACAATGTAATCTATGATTGTAGAAGAAGTTTTGGTGATTCGAGTTGGCGAATCCACATGCATAGTGAGACAAAATGATTCTAAAATATTCACCAAAGATCTCCGAGAGGCACATGTAGCAGCAAAGTCAATATTAAAATCGCCGCATACGATTTTCCTACTTTTTATAGGCAATGCGTCAAGCAAATTGAGAAGGTAGTCTAGGAAAAGTTGTACATTTGACGTGGGCGTTCTATAAATGCAAACAATGAACAAATCAATGTTTTTGTTATGTACTATTGAGAATTCAAATATAGTCTCCGCCAGTAAGAAATCATATTTGGATACAGATGAAAAGTTGTCGTCCAAGGACAAAATCAGAGTTCCACCATGCGCTGTATTATTGCGGTCATATCTGCTAATTGTTGAATATTTTTCAATAAAAACAGGTTCACCAACTTGTAACCAGTGTTCTGTTATAGCGACTATTTGGGGAAACCCTAACTCCTCCAAAAACAAATACAATTCCTCCGTTTTTCTGCGTATTGATTGAATATTAATTAGAACCATACTGAATTTACCGTCTGCTTCGACAGTAGCACTAGTTGAGGAAGAAATGTCTCCCGAACGCGTCATATTTTCTAAAAATTCTTTTTAGGTGAGGTAGCAGAAAAATAGCGGCTATTGTACTCCCTTTGCATTTGTAGGTGAATTCTTCGCTCCCCGTACACAAATGATCTGAATGTAGAAAGATCATTATCTACTTCAACTGGATTAATACCATATAAAGCATGGTAATTATAGTAAATAGACCGCAAGGCAGCAAGATCAGTAGGCAGACCCTCCGACGCTAGAAACACTTTTACACTAGTCTTAGTGTATCCCATGTGGTATACAGATGCTGGTTGGTCGTGGAGATAAGCTAGGAATAACTTAAGGGATGACAAAACAGCTGGTTCTCTCAATCTCGGCCTCTAAATTTTGATATCTTAGTCCACAATCATATCAATTTTCTATCAATAAAATTCCAACTTTATGATTTGTGCTCCATCATCCTCGTTACAACATCTTTTCCCGTATGGTTAGTATTATTGAGAACTATGGTGTTAGATCCTCGATTATTTTTACAGCTCTTGGTAAATGTGAATCTTGAGTCTTTTTTACGTAAGCAGGTTTATGCAGATCAGATAAATATTCGTTTTTTGCACCTGCACGAATGCATTTTGTTAACAAATTATTGATTTAGATAAATTGATAAATCCCTTGAAGATATTCTATTGGCTATAGATTTAGTCTAAAACCAAAAACAGATAGGTACACAAATATGTATAACCCAATATTATTTTTGCGCCTCCCCTGAAGACAAACTTACGTGCCGCCACTGCTTTTTATATAAAAAAAGTAATTTTAATGCCATATCGTATGGATTTTTGAGGATCGTGTTCTCAGTAAACACAATAACTTTCGAAAAAATAATTTTTTCACTTAAATTTCTTTTTCATGTACTCATTCGACTGGCAGAGAAATGCGAGAAGCAGTTGAATAAAAAATTGCGTCTTTTTTTATCTTATTATAATTGATTCACTCCTATTGGCATTTTCTGAAAAAGTTGGCTTTGTGAAAAAGTTAACAAATGTAGGTACCTACCAGTGGCGGCTCGTGAGGTTTTGGTTTGAGGAGGCTACAAGAGGTGTTAAAAAATACACCATAGGCGAAAATTTTTAGGATTTCAAGGTCAACCGCCTTATAATTTAAAGAAAATCAAAGTAAAACAAGCACCCTAAGCTATTAATTTGTTTTCACTTTCGAGTGTCTACCTTGAGACCTACAACTCCTATTTACAATATTCACAAAAACTCTTCTCAGCCAATTAGTCAATTCATCTATTCATCAAATTTTTTCTTTCACAAAATAGGTACCTACCTACCTACTTAACGAATTTGTTAACAGCTGGCGAGAGCAAATGAAAAGATATTATATAATTTTGAAGATTAGCGGGATTCTGCGATCTTTAACGTTAGCAAAATGATCTATAATATCCTCATAAAATGTTTTGTCTTTCGCCAAAAGTTTTACCAATTCCTTTTCAATAGACAACAAACTAATATTTTTCAAACGATCCTGTCTCATTGAATTTCGTAAATAAGTTTTAATTCTCTTAAGAGTGGAAAACGAGCGCTCTACGGAAGCCGATGTCATCGGGATAGAAACAATTAGACATAAGAGTTTATAAACTTGGGGTAAATCTTGATTCAAATCATTATCAAAAAGGTATTTAATAGTCCTCACATGATTTTCATTTTGCCCCAAAATTTCATTGTCATTATAAACAACACACAGTTCACTTTTTATGGCCACCTTATCAAAAAAAGTGTATTTTTGACATAAATTTTCCAAAAGGTTATCTGGAAAATTAGCCGAAAATCCGGTAAACAAATTTTCATTGAGTAAGTCGAAGAAATGCAGTTCTTTCAAATCAGAGAACCTTATTTCTATTTGACCCCTAATAGTATCCAAAATTTCATAAAATATTTGCTCATAGTGAAGCTCCATATCTGAATTTCTTTCGTTTTGGGCTAAATTGAGTCGTATCATCAGTAGTTTGAAATACAGAAAATGGTTTTTTTAAATAAACTTCTGCACGAAATTTTTTCCAAAAGAAACTTGAGCCGATTTCGTGAGTCAATTACATCTGAAAACTTGTGCTGTAAGATTTGAAAAACTATTTCTGTTTGTTCAAAAATTAATTTAAAGATGTTTAAAAAATATATAAATTCCTTATCTTGTAAGTAAGATATTAATCCGCGTGCGGTATTTAAAGTTACTTTATCGGTGAAAACTTCCTCACTTTCAACTATAGAATTAAATCCTCAAATCCTAAGCGGCCCCAAATAGAGACATTTTCCCTAGTAAAAAGTAAACACTGCCAACAAAATAATTCATTTTTTACCTGTGAGCCGGTTAGGCAAGGATGTCTCTCATAATTCCTTGTATTAAAACCGCGGTTTTGTTGTCTGTTACGCTGCACCAAATTGTTTAATTCAGGGGTAGGTCGCAATGTTTTTATCAAAACTTTATCCTCATAACTTAGTGCACTAAAGTTATGGGATAACAAATATTCCACTAAGTCACTATTGACATTTTTGAAATTAACTTCAGTAACCAAGCTCATTTTAAAACAATACGCGAGCAATATAAGTAAACACGCTGCACGGCCATTAGTAACTACGATCACACTACGTACGATTCAATTAATGCTTTCCAACGAATTCACTCGATGTCACGCGAAATTCTATAGTTGTAATTGGTCGACATTGTATAAGACTGGGTTCCTATCCGTGTTGCCATTTACATGTGTTTTGCTTTTCTATTGCAATGAAGTATTCATTCGGAGTATTTGCACCGTTGTTTGGTTTTCTGTGGCAGGCATAATGAACGTTGAGACTATACCTTTCCATGCCTCCGCAGCGTTGCCACAAATCTTGAAATGAATGAAATGCAGTAAATGTAAATACCTTCTATCGTAATTAATAAATTATATTATATAATGTAGGTTGAAAGGAAGGTAGGTGCATAAAATGATATGATTTTGATTAATATGAATATGCTGACTATTCAATATAATATATTAGTGATACACGGAATATTATTGAGGAGGCTTAGCCTCCTTTGACTAGCCGCCCCTGGTACCTACTAATGTAAATATTCAATTTAAATAATTCGTGTACGACATGAGCGCTTAGTGCTCATTTGGATTTTCCAAACTTTTTCTTACATATAAAATAATTAACTGATGAAATTTATCAAATTTCTTATCAGCAAATTGTCTAAAATTGTTCATATTCTGCGGAGGGAATTTTTTTATTGTCAGGTCGCAGTTGTTCAAATATCAGTTATTCGATGAATTTAAACCACAAGACTATATCTTTATAAGATATTGAACTAGTTCTTCATTTAATAAAAATGAGTCAATTTTAGTCTGTATTTTTTACGCATAAAGAAATAACATTCTGAAATTGAATTTGGCAATTTGCAAATTTGCTGCAGCAGTCATGATTAGACCATCGATATTATAAAGATTGAGTTGCACTCAATAAGATCTCATAATTATTAGGTACATGGAGAAAAAATTATAGCAAATATCAGTGAAGAAAATATGTGAAAATAACTAAATTTCGACTATAATATCGAATCGCTATTACGATATTCTAAAAATTCATGATCATTATATGTATAATAAATAAAGCGTTTAGCAATTGTTTATGTAGAGATGTTGAAATATTTATTATTTAGCACTGTATATAGAACTATATTTCAATTTTCATTAAATATATTAATTTCTCTCCAATTTTCGAAATTCGTATTTTGTGTGTGTAATAATTTTTTTTCAATAAAAGCTAAGCTCCAGCCTACTCAGCCTGCTGGTAAATCCGCCACTGGTTTGGGACGATGAAATTGATCTACACTTATTTTGTTTCTTCTCACACTTCTAGTGTGGGTGAGAACTTGGCAACTGTGTTTTGGTCATTGCAATCGATTGATATGTGATACCTACTGTCAAGTGTCTGAAAACTTCTAAATAGCTGTTTATATTTTTGAGATGAGCATAGCTTCCAAAATAACCTAATTAACTAATTTATTCGAATACTCGTTTCAGCACTAGTCTAAAAATTGTGTGCAAACCATTATATTTTCAATTGTAGAATTCCTGATATAACAAGTATTTCACTTAACTTGTGATATCATACACTGTTTGAAAAAATCCAAATCATTATTAAATGTACCATAACTATATTATCTTTTGTCTTAAGAATTATTTTTGTAGTGCCTATAGACCGGGAGATGGTGACACAAAATATTAGGTCATTGGTACCAGTATGGCGGTTCTTCAGTGGTCTAATTACGTAAAGGCAAAATGGAAAATGATGGTCATAGCGCTGGTACCGGCGGCCCAATCGCGTGGGCGTTAATCGAACGCGTCGGATAAATAACGAGTGTCGAACGATTTGTTCCCCCCCGAAAAAGTGCGCGTAGTGCCGAAAGTGCGCGAAACGTCGATAGTGCGAGTAGTGCCGAAAGTGCGAGTAGTGTCGACAGTGCGCGAAAAGACAATCCGCTCCGAAAAACCGAGTGCGGTTCGGTTAGTGCGCGAAACGTCAGCAAATGCATCTATTGTCAAACCATTTTTATAAATTATAATAAAGTTAAGAATACCAGTACATTGCGTGGGTAAAGGTTTTCTGTGGTTTCCCTTACCATCTAATGTCAGTTGAAATATATTGACCTTGGACCGAATGGCACGTAATTAGCAAAAAAGTCGGCCGCAGCAGCATTCCCCGATAGGAAAATTAGGATTTTTATTAATATTGTAAATGTTAGAGAATTAATTAAGTAAAGCCAGGGTTGAAGAAGGTTGCAAAACCTTATAACTTCCCACAATAAAATATTTAGCTAGATAACAAAAATGTGTGTGTTCGATTTGTTCCACAAAAGTGCTTGTATTTTCAGAGTGTCGAAAAAAAAAAAGAAGTAGGCGGTAGCGTAATGCCATACTTCTCGAGTGTGACTTAGAGCCCGCCATACCGACGCGAATACATTAATTTAAATAAAACAATTCAACCATTTGTACCATTACATGATGTAAAAAATGATTTTACAGTCGTATTTTTAAAACGTGTTAAATAAATAAGTATTCAAGTATGGCTGCAATTTTTCCCCCTGCTAGAAGTATGGGAAAAATAATAACGGTCACATTTTGTCAAATACTTTCCAAAAATTCAAATGCAATACTGGTACAAATCGTTTGGCGAAAAAAAAATTACCTTTGCAGTGGCATGGCGGCCATTGGGAACTGTTGGAAAAGTATGGTAAGGTGATTTTCGTGAATGGTTACTCTACGATGATAAGCTATGCAAAAAATAGCCTGGTACAAATGGTTGAATTGTTTTATTTAAATTAATGTATTTGCGCCGGTATGTCGGGCTGTAAGTCACACCCGAGAAGTATGGCATTACGCTACCGCCTACTTCTTTTTTTTTCGACACAAGCACTTTTGTGGAACAAATCGTTCGACACTCATTATTTATCCGACGCGTTCGATTAACGCCCATGCGATTGGGCCGCCGGTACCAGCGCTATGACCATCATTTTCCTTTTTGCCTTTACGTAATTAGACCCCTGAAGAACCGCCATACTGGTACAAATGACCTAATATTTTGTGTCGCCATCTCCCGGTCTACTACTCATTTGCGATGTCGTTAGTTTGTACTTTTATTTTGACGCCATGATGCCATCACTTATGAGTGTCTTTTCTGCTAACACGTTTCATTATGTTTCCAATATGATATAGATTTTTAGATCTAATTAATCTCTCGACTAATCGCAATATGTTTCTAAGCTTATATAGATTTTCAGTTCTATAATGAACTTGCTATACCGACGCCATTTTTCTAAAATTTATTCGAAATAAAAATTTGGTGATGAAAAAAGTTTTATGAATGTCTTAACGTAAAACCAATATTTATTCGAGTAAAATCTACAATCGTGCAGCAGATAACCTAAGGTTCTTCAAATCTGTTAGATATGACTTTCGATGCTGTTGTGTATTCCTAATCAATATGTTGAACTTCTTTCATACGACGACCGCTAGGCCACAAACACGTTTTCAAGACTGACAAAAGTAAGATTGTGCATTTGGGTAGTTTTTGTGAATATTGATATATTAAAGAAGGATTATAAATGTTGCAAAATCTTCTAACCAGCTCAGAACCGTTGCGATCATGTTAATCATTTTGTGGGACAATCTAATAATTCAGTATAGATTCATATATAGTGTTTATTTTTAATGGCAATATCTTAACATCGTGAACTAACATAATACAGTGTTAATATAAAAGTAAATGGTATATATTTACAATATTATCTACAAAACGGAAATAATTGACCATGTCAAAAAAATAGAGAACTCCTGTATTATTTACAAATGTTTGGTATATTAATTAATTTAATAAATCACAGATACTAATTCTTCTCTGGCCATACAGCGAAAGGTGTAAATTACTGGTTAGAAAATATTCAATACAAAAGTTGATATGAAATGAAAACCTTGAGTAGAAGTGGAGAACCAAAATCGTAAAAAAAACTGCAACGAGCAAAGTAAAATCCCCTCTAGTCCATAATTTAAGCAACATTCATATATATACAGGGTGTTTCTAAATTGATGCGAAAGATTTCAATGGGTGATTCTTTAGCAAAAATTAAGGGGGGTCTTTCATATAACGTTTTGATCAACACCCTTTTCCCTCCAAGTTACAGCCCTTTGAAATTAGGTGAAAAAAATTGTTTTTATTCAATACATCCACTTTGGAAAAATTTGGAAGAATGAAATTTGGCAGATAACTGCTGCTAATAAAATGGCAGTTTTTGAGTGTTTTTGTTACCCTCAAATGTAATCACAAGGTGCTGAGAAAAACTACCCCTATAATATTTTGCATCAAAACTTTTTAATGCGCCTATATTTTCCTTTTTGAAAAATATATTCGAAAAGACAGACTCGATCTGCAACTTTTTTATGTCTTGACTTTTAATCATAAAGTTGTTAGTTTGATCACAAAAACATAAAATAGAGCTCAGACTATTTTCCCATAAATTCACAGAGGTTATCATTTATTAAAAAAAAAAACAAGTAAGCTGCCGTCAAATGTCAAATAATTTGTTAATTGTTATTAGTAGTACAATTATTGTTCAATCCGCTCTAATTTGCAATATTCTTCAACTAAATGAAAAAATGCCATTCTTTCAATAAAGTTTTATTTAGTTGTGAAAAATGTTTGAAGTCATTATAAAACTGTCTAGAAATTAGAAAAGATCAGGACAATAAAACTATTTGTCATATGACTTCATTTGACAGCAGCTTACTTGTTTTTTTTTAAATAAATGATAACCTCTCTGTGAATTTATGGGAAGAGTCTGAGCACTATTTTATTTTTTTGTGATCAAACTAACAACTTTATGATAAAAAGTCAAGACATAAAAAAGTTGCAGAGTGAGTCTGACTTTTCAAATATATTTTTTAAATAGGAAAGTATGAGCGCATTAAAAAGTTCTGATGCAAAATATTATAGGGGTTGTTTTTTTCAGCCCCTTGTGCTAACATTTTAGTGTAACAAAAACACTCAAAAACTGCCATTTTATTAGCAGCAGTTATCTGCTAAATTTCATTCCTCTAGTTTTTTCCTCAGTGGATGTATTGAATAAAAACAATTTTTTTCACCTAATTTCAAAGGGCTGTAACTTGGAGGGAAAAGGGTGTTGAACAAAAAGTTATATGAAAGACCCCCGTAATTTTTGCAAAAGAATCACTCATTGAAATGTTTCGCATCAATCCAGAAACACCATGTATATATATATATATATATATATATATATATATATATATATATATATATATATATATATATATATATATATATATATATATATATATATATATATATATATATATTATATATAATATAATATCTAAACATACATAATTTGGTAGAAAATATTGGCTCATCAGATGTAACATTTTTGCATAAAAACTAATCAAAATAACGAAACATCATACAATATAATCAAAACTGATAAAAGTACCCATATATTCATATAAATAATCAGTCAAATATTGTAAGATTTAGATATGAAGCAGTAGTAATGATCAACAAATGTACGAGATTTATTTTGAAAATGTAATTTCTCATGACTTTGATAGCTGTAAATTTATATGGAACAACATTATCTTAGTCAAAAGCGGCAAACAAGATATAATTAAGGGTTGAAAAAGTGTATGTGAAAATTTCAAATATATATTACTGTATTTAAAATCATGTTTTGTCAATGTTTACATCATAAATATAACTCTTTCAATTGAAAATTTTTTGAAATATAGAACAAATATAGGTTTAATTTCTTTTATACATTTTATTCAATTTTAGAATGAACTCAGTATTAAAATGTTAATCTTACTACTGCAATGTGCGACCAACTAATAATTTTTGGTATTATTTTCAACAATTGCAATTGGTCTGAATATATTAAACACATACTATTACAAATGTGAAAATAATCATGATAAATAATGTTTTCATCGATGTATCGATATGAAATATACATTGTTTCAAAAAAATTGAAAATTTCTATTTTTAAATAAAGAAAATGGTATGAGAGCACAGTAAAAATAAAAATTTGAATACTAAAAATAACCAAAGTTCCTTTTATGACTGTTAGATTGGTATGATGAAAAAACAATTATTCTTCATATTTAACAAATACATGAGTATATTTACAGCATACTGTATGCATAGAGGTTTTGTTGATAACAGTTATATTCAGAAAAGAAATTTGACTCTGAAGTTATTTTCTTGGTAAACAAGAATTTATAACACAAATGATTTGTATAACAATTTTTTTTCAAATGAATATAAGTTTTCTGTTTTTACGAAACCTAAGCAAATTTCTGAAATCAACCTTATTTGATATAAATATATATGACAAATAAAAGAAATTATTGGAGCATTGATTGAAATATTTCAGTTTGAATTTGTAATCTAGACTATTAAAATTTTTTACATCTCTGAAAATGACTATTAAAATTAATATATCCTGAAAAATTATTAATAGCCTTTTCTAGACCAGAGATATTGAAATATATTCCTTTGAAATTGTTTAATATTGCCAGTGAAGTACCATATAATATACAGCACTGTTATGTATTGTTACATTTCTGTAAAAAATCGAATTTCTAGATAATAATATATTCGTCTAAAAACAGATAATAAGGTTTTGATTATTAGTTGATAATTTCGTATTCATTCAACGTAATCATTTCGAATATCTACAAATAGTCATATGACATTGTTTTTCGAGATTAAAATAATAACAGGGAGTTAATATTTGAAGCAATACATCTACGACTTTTTTGTTTTGTTGGCAAAGTCTCCATCTTTTAAAGGCATCTGGAATGGAAACGGTATTCGAGAATTATGTGTCATTAGTTCACTATACAATTTCAATTGTTCTTGAGTGGCAAACTGCTGAAAAGGGGGAGATGGATTTAAACAAGTTTGAGGATATAAACTTTGCATCGCTGCAGTATACAATAAAGGATCAATCACTGGAAAATATGGAGAGACCCCTTTATTGCCTTCGTACAATTGGTTGATATAATGCGGGAAAGTAGCACCAGAAGGAAATCCTTTCGAATTTGCAACAGACCCTGATGATTTTACCTGTGACATGTTTGCTTCTGATTTCGAATTGGACGGCTTTGTTTCCAAACGATGTGGAACACCAATATCCATTGGATATCTTCTGTCTCTACCATAATTTGAATTTGTAGAGGTCGAAGGCTGGTTGTATTTGCCATTTTCTTCGATTTTAGGCATTTTAGAATTACTGTTGCACATTTCGGGTATTGACCTCTTGGACTTAGATTTATATATATTGTGTTGTGCATTTCCACTTTGAGAAAATTGAGGAAAGTTTAATCTAGAATTTCGCTGGATTGGTGATGACGACTGTCCAATAGAATCTACTAAAGTGATCTCTAGATTTGATCCCAATTTCCTACCTTCAAATATTGGCAACGTTGCAGCCTTATTGAAATTTCTTGGTATCGAAGAGCTAGAGTAGTTTGATGAGTGAGCTGTATGGATATTAGGACTTCTCATCTCGACAATAGGTTTTTGAGGACTAGTAACTGTTAAATCCAGAAGATCGCCACCTTTATGTTTCCTCAAATTTACCGGCGGTTTTGGCGTATGCACAGGATGACTTTTATTGATTAAACAGTCTTTTGGGTTACCATAAACGGTTTTTTCAGAATATGAATATATAGACCTCGACTGCACAACTTTGGGAGGTGTTGACGGCGTTTTGACAGGAAACGTAAAATTGTTATTCATTGAAAACTTAACGTTGCCTGATTCAGAAGATACTGCAACTTTACTGATATTGAGAGATTTTGGTATGTTAATCGGTATACGTTTCGCAGGCAGATTCTGCAACGGCGGTGGCATTTGATTATCATCAGCACTCATGAGCTTTGATGTAATTTGAGCATTTGCCATGGTTTGTATAACTGAAGGTCTGATATCTTTGAACAGTGAAGGGCTTGAGAATGATCGAACAGGTGTAACCTCCAATCCGCCTTCTTTTAAAATATCCAGTTTTCCTCTTTTCAATTCTTCTACGAAAGGAGTACTAGCTGACGAATTTCCAACTTCGGATAATTCAGATTTCGTTTCTTCCGGATTTTGTATTTTTTGTTCGATTTCTTCTGCGGATTTTGGTTTACATGGCACATTCACTAATAGTTTATCATCTTTTGTACTGGCAGCATCTCTGGTTTTGATTATAGGTATATTTTCTTTAAATTCTATAGGAGTAGGGTTTTTCTTGGGTGAACCTATTTTCTGCACTGGAGCAATTGCAGTTGTTAACGGTTCGTTAGTATTCGTTAAAATTTCTACTTTGACAGGTGTCACCATAGGTGTTTCCTCCTCTTCTACAGCATCTGTATTGTCTTCAATAGTCTTTATCTCGACCTTTATTATTTCTAAGGATTCCGTGCTGGAAGTTATATCTTCCATTTTAACCACTTTGGCAAATTTTTCTTTTTGACGCTCTGGTTTGACACGCACACTTCGGAGAGAAGACGTTTTGCATTCAAGTTTGATATTTATTTCCTGAAATCAAATATATTGAATCAGTAATTTGAATATAGAAGAATTCACTTCACTCATACCAATGGAATATAATAATTGTCAGATGTTTATAATAAGAAGTGTTATATTTAAAATAGCAGTCACTTAGGTAAACGCAGATACTAGTGATAAACATATTTTTAACAAATATTATATAATACGTAAAGACATTTCATATTCATAGTGCACCCAATTTTATGCAACAATTATTTCTTGTGTTCGTTTTGAATATAGAAGATATAGTTAATCGATAAGCAAAAAAAATACTTGTTTTTATGATCTACACAAAATTACAGCGCAGTAAGTTTTGCTTTTACCAGAGCTATTTTGGACAATGTCTAGTGTCCGAAGAAGCCATGATAGACGCGAGACATGCGTCATGATTTGATAAATTATGTATAGTTTTCATAATTTTTTTCATAAAATTCTTTATATATATATATTTATCTATAAAAAAAAAATATATATATATATATATATATGTATATATATATATATATATATATATATATATATATATATATATATATATATATATATATATATATATATATATATATATATATATATATATATATATATATATATATATATATATGAATATGAGAAAGCGGAGTAATTGTCGTAAAGAACAATATTGTATAAACGTTAAGGGTATTCCGACTATGGGGCTCTCCAATTACTAGTCAATTTTGTACTAAGAACTCTATATTTCGTCCAACTTTGCGGACTTCATCAGGAGTAAACTGAAATTACATTAAAAGTTACAATAACATCACATGTGCTTAGAATAGGACTTACGATACTATGACAAATTTTAAGCTGTACATTTCTCAGAAACAGACAATTCCTTCGACATACAATTTATTTCATTTTTATTTTATTTTAGAATTTTAGTATGTCCCTTGATAATGAATATCGTTGTCATCATTGATGAATTGAAGAGAGACGTAATTATTTCTGCGTCGGCTTATTGTTTTGTGTATATCAGGTATTGAGATTATTTAATGAAAATTATCACATTCCACTAATGTAGGTTCATGGTTGAAAATTTGCTGGTCCTACAGTTTTATAATATAGAATTAGTATGTTGTAATGTTGGCTCAGATCAACTGAAGTTTAATATAATGATGTCTTTTAACCAGCTCCTTCGTTTAGTTACTGTAAATTTGTGTACTGAGGTTGGTCACTCTGACGTCATATGACTAAACAAGATGTCTTCCATATGATGCCGTAGGTAAACACGTCTGTTTTATCAAATTTTGTAGAAACGGCACTATTTTAAATATGGTTTTTTTTCTGGATATCAGGGTCATGTGGCGTTGTGGTGATTAGCACCTCCGCTTTGAATTGTATGTCGAAGGAATTGTCTGTTTCTGAGAAATGTACAGCTTAAAATTTGTCATAGTATCGTCCTATTCTAAGCACATGTGATGTTATTGTAACTTTTAATGTAATTTTTGTTTACTCCTGATGAAGTCCGCTAAGTTGGACGAAATATAGAGTTCTTAGTACAAAATTGACTGGTAATTGGAGAGCCCCATAGTCGGAATACCCTTAACGTTTATACTATATATATATATATATATATATATATATATATATATATAATTATATATATATATTTATTTATATATATATACATATATATATATATATATATATATATATATATATATATATATATATATATATATATATATATATATATCTTAACTTGATTTTGTGACTTGTTTTCTCTTTACTGTTGGTTGAGACCGAACTGTAACTTTAAAAATATAATATATTTCTATTCTCTATTTTATTTTGTTCTATATCGAAAGTTTATAACGATTCTCAAGCGCCCCGAGATGATTTCAACAAATGGCGGTTTATGCTTGATTTAAACCGCTGCAAGTAATAGCAAATTGAAAACACTTCCTAGAGTAGAGTTTGCGGCTCGGATCAGAAACGCCCAGAGGTAGACACCGATGTTCTGGCTGATAGGATCTGAACGGGAAAATTTGTGTGTAAACTGCATATCTAGTGTAACAAGAGAATTTTTCTCTTGGTGGAATAATAAAGGCAATTGATGCAGACGCCTGCCGTAATGTCTGAAAGCTTTCTCCGCTGCTCTAGTGAATGAAGCAGGGCGGTCAATAACAGGTTATGGGTCTTCTAATCACATCACTGTTGTTTTCTGAATTGAGTCAAGCAGATGCAAGGAATTCAAAGGTGCAGAACTCCAAGCACGTGAGCAGTATTCCAATGCCGGAATAACCGGTGCTTCATGAAGAAACAATAGTTGCTTAGGCGGAAACAGAATCTTCATATGAAAGAGAAAACTAAGCTACTCTGCAGCTGACTGAGCAATGGTGGAGACATGTTCGTGACAGGTTTGATTGGAATTTATCCTGATTACCGAAAGATGAAGTTTTTTGGTTGGCCTTATGACTTGGTCTTACAATAATAACTGAAGATCGGTGAGGAAAGTTGTTCTTGAAAATCTGGTCGCTCGTGTCATTAAAAGCCTCCAAATTATCAGAATAACAGCCAGAAATGATCTCAAGATTGCTATTGACAGATTCATTTTAGGTAACCCGTTGATGGGCAGATGTAGAAGAACTGAAATGCCCCCTGTTGGTGGTGGATGCTATTAGAGTACTATCATCGGCGAAGATAACAATTTGTTTTTAGTCAAACTGAAAAGATCATTAATATGTACCAGAAAAAGTGTTGGTGACAAGATAGATCCTTGAGGAACCGCACAGTTGTTCGGAAAGACCATAGAATTCAAGCTTTGATAGCAGCGCCAAACCGGTCGAAGGACAGAGCAACTGGTAATGATTCTCCATCATTCTCTTGTTGAACGAAAACGTCGAAAGCCGTTTTGACTGTATCTAATGGGGATATTCTGTTCAAAATTTTTTACAATCTCTGAGTCGATGGAAGATTCAATAACTTTGGACAATAGAGGTATCAATTGGGCAGTCATTTCCAAGAAATCACTTTTTTCCATTCTTTGGAATTAACTGGACTCTTGAAATTTTTCATAAAGATGGAAAGGTCTTCAGATCGTAGGATGAAGGAAATAGCCGGCAAAATAGCGGTGCAAGCTCGGTCGCGGTATGTTTTAAAACAGTAAATGGGATATCATTAAAACCCGTCGACTCTTTCCAGTTCAGTAGGCAACAGATGTTTTTTGTTTGAAAATTAAATTCTGGCATAAAAACCGGGATCTTAGAAATATTATCAGGTAGCATCTCACCTACTTATATATAATTGATAAATTTTATTAGTTGTAATTATTTAAATGTTTTTTAAAATACAACTTATCTACCAAGAGGTGAATTCTGTGAAACAAGAGAACTGTTCCTATGGCAAACATACATTTGCCAATCACGTGTTCAATCAACTAAGATAGTGCATGATAATGAACGAGAAATGATAGGCTTGTTAAGTATTACCAAAAATCTAATTGCAAAGAATATTAAACAATATCTGATTGCATCTTAACTATGGATTGCTTTCCATTGAATAATTGTTTCTATATCCCTCGCAATAGTTTTACTGAAGTCTTTCAAGAAAGACATGGTGTTGAATTCGATTATCAGTTAGATGAGGTAACTATACATATATGTTTGAAGAAGCGACGAACGTTTATTCTGTAATAAGCACATATCTTTAATATTATTAAAAGCTGAAAACTCATACTAATATTGAAACAATATTGATAATAATTTCTACACATATTGGAATTCTAATGCATTACGCACGTCTCGAAGTACTACTACTTCGCCATATGCGAACAGCTTACATTCTTTAGATGCAGATATTTATATACAATCTCAATTATACAGTAATTTTAGTAGGAAATTTAAATCGTACAGCCACTTGGAACTGCATTGTTGAACAAGTACATTGAGCAGCTAGTTGTAAGTTCTACCTGACTATTAAGAAGACCTGCGCACTAGAAATTGTTTCATTTGAAATGATTCTAGCAAATTTAATAATTTTATTCTACCTATAAATATTTCAAAGTCTGAGTTAAATAGGTAGTTACTAGTGAGAGGCTCCATCGCCCATTAAATAGATCCGTGAAAAATATAGATCGATAAAAATATAGTTTCTCGAACGCCGTGCTAATCCCGTCCCTGCCTCTGTCGAACGGGCGCACAATCTACTCGCTTTCAATCTCCAGTTCGTGCGGAATCGGGTAGATGCTACGACCTCATTGGGCCTCGCCGTGCCGAAACTTCTCGATAGAATTCAACCCGTCCAACTATCGGCTCCAAAGGCGATCACGTGAATTCGAGTCCATGGGACGCGAAAATAGTTCTTAAGTGTCGGGAATGCTGCCGTTTTAGCGAATTTCGGAGAAACGTCAAACTTTAAACGTTCGATATCGAAAATCGGTGTCTCGGATCGAGGCGAGACGTAGCCTAAGCACTACGGAAAGGACGTGGGCGATCGACGGGGCCCTTCGGGCCCCGCGATTCGTGGCCGATCTCCTTATCTCGGCTTCATAAGTTTGCTAAATGCGGCCTTCGGCCGCCTGCATTTTGGGAAGTCGGATTTGGCAAACCAATTATTTATTTAGTATTATATACTAGTGAACGGCCCGATTCGAGAAAATATAAATCACCGAACCCCGATGGGTGTCACGCCACTGTCCGCCGCATAGCTGTCACATACCTAGCCGTCGTAGGGAGTCAGCTGATTCCGTACGCGGGAACTCGTTACTACGACGCGATTGGGCCTCGCGCGCCCGGTAACTTTCGAAACGAATGAAAGCCCTCCAATTACTCGTTCGAAAGCCGGTCACGTGAATTCGAGACCATGTGAAGCGAAAATAGTTCTTAAGCGTCCGGAATGCAGCCGTTTTCGCGAATTTCGGAGAAACGTCAAACTTTAAACGTTCGATATCGAAAATCGGCGTCTCGGATCGAGGCGAGACGTAGCCTAAGCACTACGGAAAGGACGCGGGCGATTGACGGGGCCCTTCGGGGCCGATCTCCTTATCTCGGCTTCATAAGTTTGCCAAAATGCGGCCTTCGGCCGCCTGCATTTTGGGAAGTCGAATTTGGCGAAGCAATTATTTATTTATTATTATATATTATTAATAAAATGATTTGTACAATGAGATCTGATATTTCAATATCAAAAACAATGTGAACCCCCTTATATTGAACTTGTTCAACAATGAAGTTCCAGGTAG
Organism: Cynegetis impunctata; assembly: GCA_030704885.1. Classification (NCBI taxonomy): domain Eukaryota; kingdom Metazoa; phylum Arthropoda; class Insecta; order Coleoptera; family Coccinellidae; genus Cynegetis; species Cynegetis impunctata. The sequence continues at coordinate 449,922 of JARQZK010002208.1, read as the reverse complement.
CAGTTGGATTTGAATTATTTTACTTCATTTGCTAGATTGTTATGATTTTATATAAATACCTGTATCTGTAGCATTTGAACATTTTTTTAAAATAGATTTCAGTATTTATTTGTGATATAATATAATAATTGATAAATTCCCAGTCGTATAGTTGAATTCAACGAGTGAATTTCAATTAACATTATTTAGTCAGCACCTGATGAAGAAGTTGAACTTCGAAACGTGAGTCATGCATTAGAACTCGAATATTTGTGAAAATTGTTATTAGTAGTATTCAATACATCAATAATTACCTTAGTTTCTATTGGTGTTAGAAAATATGTGGGGGATGGAGTACTACTGCTGGTGGCTGCAGAAGAAATTGGTGTGTTAGTTCCACTGCCTGTACAAGCTCCTTCACTAGTTTCAGATTCGCTTTTGTTGCTACCAGATTTAGTTTTCAGTCTTCTTCGTTCGGAAACAGGAAGAGGTTTATATTCTTCTCCCCTCATATGCCGTTCATATGATAATAAGAACCTTTAACAATTCATATTATGTCAGATATACAATCATAATAAATTACATCGTACAGGAAAATTCTTCAATAATTTAAAAATTATCAAACAACTTTTCAAGGGAGCTGGTTATACGTATTCCGCAACGCAAAATCTGCATTCACAATCCAACGGTGAATTATAGAAATTGTCAAGTCAATCCGATTCAAAATCTGCATACAGCTGTTTCGATCTTATCAGCTCTGTTCAGTACAGCTTATTTGATTTGGAGTGAATTAACAAATTCTAATTGTTTCCCAATATAAATCGCGGTCGGACTACTAAATGAATAACAACACATAGCGCCTTCTACCAAAGATATTGGAAATCAACAATTCACAGTTAAGAACGAAAATGCAAAGTTTCGTCGCGACAATACATACTTCCTGACATGAAATATCTGCACTGCATATGTGATTCCGAAGCACGCTAACATAGCGTTTTTAAAACCTCTGAACATACTCACGAGAGCGCGCTCCGTAAATACTTGTTCGCAACATTCAACATCATGAAAAATATACAAGTTGACCATGAATGCATACTAAAATGTTCGGGCTTCCTTTGTAATTGTCTCGAATTTTTTTTCTTGAAACTTCTGCAGGACCATGAAGAAATCAAGATGAAGATAATTACCTTTTTAAATTTTTCAAATCTTGAGTTCATATAAAAATTCCATTCAAAAAACAATTTCAGCTTTTTACGAAGTCCGTAACAACCAAACTCAGACTATTCTGAACATTTAAAAAAAAAATTGCGAAGCAGATTTCCATCACTAAGGTCGTGTTTTTCGCGCGAAATGCATCGCGTCGTGATGCCATCCTAATGGATTGAATTACATTCGGAAAAATCAGGCTTAAATAGCAAATCCAATTAAAAACTGAATAATTTATTTTAGTTTTAGAAAAATCGCGGAGTACATCTTGAGGAAAAAAGTTGAAACCTACGAAGGAACGTACCTCAACAACATTTTAATGCAATTAATTCGCGTACTGATGGCGAACCAGATCGAGAAGCAATTCGAACGGAATGGTCACCACGAAATGCACCGCGGTTGAGAAAAAGAGTTGAAACCAAATAAGGATTTTAAGTCAACATAAACTCAATGTACCTACCAAACGAAAATTTCTCAAAAACCACAAGAAAACAGGAAATATTTACGTAAAAATGGAGGCGGTAGGAAAATTAAACAAAATTTTGTTCGTTTTTGCCTCGGAAACCACTTCAGATACCAAATTTCAGCTCATTTGGGGTGATGAGAACCGCTGGAGATGTCAATATGTACCGGAAAGGATATTCATATAAAAATCAAAAATATCTACGCCAAAATGGCAGCGGCTGCAGAAATTTACCCAAATTTCGTTCTGAAACGAAAATAATCCCAGGTACCACCAAATTTCAGCTCAATCGACTAGATGGGAGACGTTGGAGATGCTAATAATATGTACCGAAGAAGTAATATATATATATATATATATATATATATATATATATATATATATATATATATATATATATACAGGGTGATTCATTAAGAATGTCCAATCTCTGAAGTGTAGATTCTAGACCTCAAAATATGATGATTCTGCTCAACATGCCTTATGCAAATATTGCTAGTTTCCGAGATGCGGGGTGTTCAAATTTTAAATTTAAATTTCGATTTTCGCAATAATTTTTTATGTTTTCACAATTTCTCTTTGAAAATTGGCAATTTCTCGTTTTTTGGCATGAGGAATCATAATTTGCACTCTAATTTAACATTGCTAATAGAGGGTGCTAGTTACACTTGTTTGTGTTAATTAAATCAAAGTAAACTTTTTTGGGCTAAACTTACAACTAAAATAATAAAAAAATATTAAAAAGCGTTAAATTCTACAAAAAATAGTTACTCTTCTTTGATTCGTGTAACTCAATCGGTTATCGAGTTATTTGCTTCTAAAAAGTTCAATAAATTTAAATTATTTCATAAAAAATTTTATGAAAATAATAGACAAGGATTATTTGATATTAAGAGATCTTTACGAAAGCGGATCATAAAGTGTATTGAAGTAAATGGTGGCCATTTTGAGCATTTGCTTTGAAGTTTTTTATTTTTGTTTACAAATTTGTTATTGTTACATATTTAAGGAATAATAAAATTTTTTATGAAAAAATTTAAATTTATTGAACTTTTTAGAAGCAACCAGTGTAACTAGCGCCCTCTATTAGCAATGTTGAATTAGAGTGCAAATTATGATTCCTCATGCCAAAAAACGTAAAATCGCCAATTTTCAAAGAGAAATTGTAAAAACATAAAAAATTATTGCGAAAATCAAAATTTGAATTTAAACTTTGAACACCCCGTATCTCGGAAACTAGCAATATTTGCATAAGGCATGTTGAGCAGAATCATCATATTTTGAGGTCTAGAATCTACAGTTCAGAGATTGGACATTCTTAATGAATCACCCTGTATATATATATATATATATATATATATATATATATATATATATATATATATATATATATATATATATATATATATAAATATATATATATATATATATATATATATATATATATATATATATATATATATATATATATATATATATATATATATATATATATATATATATATATATATATATATATATATATATATATATATATATATATATATATATATATATATATATATATATATATATATATATGTGTGTGTGTGTGTGTGTATGTGAAATGAAAAAAACATGAAAGAACTACTTTCTATACACTGTAAAAGCTTGTATTTTCGGTTGAAATACGGCTAAAAAAGCAATATCCGAATCACCTCAGTCGTTGATGTGGTAATAAATAAGCAGCAGCTCATCTTTATTTAAATAGAAAAAAGGACATTCAGTTTTTCCGGAATTAGAAATTTTTACCAATTTTTTTTTCTGTAACAACCTGACTCGGACACTCACTAACATTTTAAAATAAACAATGGCCAAATCAGAGTTGCTCAAATGATGTGGTAATAAACAAAAACGATTTCATCTATTTTATATGGAAAACATGATGTTCAGTTTTACGCGAATATGGAATTTTGTCGTGAAACATTTACCATTTACTATCACAAACATTCTGAATTTATTATCAACCGGCTGTGGTCTATACGGTAGGGAAACAGTCTTGGGCACAGACAGTACCGGGTAAGATACGGATGTTGTAAATGTACATGAGTTTCAGTGGTTATAATCAAGCATCTTTATTTACAGGGTAATGTACAAACATGGAGGAGAAGACCCAACAAAGAACTGGAGGAGCTGTTCGGAGTCACTAATATAACAAAGGAAATAAAATCGAGAAGACTCCAATGGGCCGGCCACGTGAGAAGACTCCCAGACGACAGATTAATGAAGCTTGTATGGGAGGAGGCATCAACGAGAAAAAGACCGATAGGACGACCTCGGCTTCGAGATAACATAACAAAAGACCTGTGGGCTATGGGCATTGATAATTGAAAGGAGGTCGCGATGGACGAAAAGAAATGGAGAGGTGTTGTCGAGTCGGCTAAAACCCACCCAGGGTTGTAACGCCATGGAGTAAGTAAGTAAGTAAGTAAGTAATGTACAAAAACTACAAGCCCATGAGGGAGGATGGTGGAACACATGCGAAATACTCACCTGTGTCCCACCATCTGGAAGTTTATTGACTTTCTTCAAATTGTTAAATAATGTGGCTAGCAATATCTCGCAATAGCTATAATATATAGTGATTCTATACCATTGATTGCTGTGATGAAAATGAAACTTCAATATGAGCTTACGAAATATGAAAGCGTCTGATAAAAATATATTGGTTGCTCATTTTCGTCGACCATAAATATCATAGTTAAGAACTTTACTCTCAATTAGTAGAAATAAACTTTTTTAAAATTTATATATACCGCTCATAATGTCTTCTAATGATAGTAGCTGCTCCTGTGCTATTTTGGTGCCCACTTATGTCATCAAATACCGTTTTCCAAAGTCGATTTGACGTCACAGCATCGTAGCCACCAATTTTTTGTACTTTTGTATAAAATTCGTAGAGGTCAACTGTGAAAAAATAAGATTATATCAATGAATAAATTTTGTATGATCAAGGTACAGAACAATGCCAATGAATTAAATACATGAATACATGTTCAATAATAAGATTAAAGGTTTCTGCCCACAAACAAGCACAAGCCAAGATTGAGAATTTTCGCCAATCTGTATATTATCATATATATATATATATATATATATATATATATATATATAAATATATATATATATATATATATATATATATATATATATATATATATTATATATATATGTATATGTATATATATATATATATATATATATATATATATATATATATATATATATATATATATATATATATATATATATATATATACAGAGGCGCCGACTTATGAAAAATAATGAGGGGGGGGGGCCCATACCGGGGGTCTTGTCTTAATTTTAGATGAAAAACAGCGAGTTTAAAAGTTTTTCTAAAAATCATTCTAGTCACATGATCAACATTAGAACCCAGCAAAACTCGACTCTCGATAAATCGACACTCCGGGAGAGTCGGAAAGCCTGACAGAATTTTTGGCTTCTAAAAACGAAACAAAACATAAATACGCACGTGAAAATCTAATTTAATTTACAGCAATAATTATGCTCATAGACTATTACAGAGCAGATAATATATGGTTCTGAAAAGACTGAAATTATATTTAAATAAATCTCAAACTATGATGGAAAGAATAAAACATAAAATATTTACGTATTACAAAATAATAAATATAAAAATATTTAAGTATTTGAAAATAACTACTTATAGTAATACAGTACTAAACTAGTACCTACTAATATTTCGAAACTGAAAATTTAACATTGTGTATGTATTTAATTCTCTACTTTATAAATATTTTTAATATTACTCTGAATTATTTAGGGATTAAAATAAAAAATAAAAATATAATTTTGTGATTTTACAAAGCATAATATAACTTATAGTTTTCTCAAATTATTGAGGCGGCTCCGCCCCCCACCAAACGAATTTATGAGGGGGCTCGGGCCCCATGAAGTCCGCGCCACTGTATGTTGTATATATATATATATATATATATATATATATATATATTATATAGATATACATATATAATCCAATTATATCGGATTGTTACCTGTTTGTATAATATATATATATATATATATATATATATATATATATATATATATATATATATATATATAGGTTTCAATTTGTTCGAAATTTTTCAGGTAATGGATGACTATGGTTTATTATTTCGTCTATACGTTTCGGAGGATTCTTCTATTGACATACGAACGTTCCTTCAAAACAGACAGAGCATTCATTTTGAATTAAACTACTGAAGAAGGAGGTGAAGATACGTATATACGAAATAACAAACCATAGTCATCTATTACCTAAAAATTTCCAAAAAATTTAAACCTATATAATAATAATAATATTGATGAATAGGCATTGAAAAGATTCTTCAAGATGTTGATGAATAACTTTGAATAATAATTCAACACTCACCCTCTTTGAATCCTAAACAGGGAGTTCGACCAAGCGGTGTCCTTTTCATTTTCATAAAAGCACTAAGTTTTTTCATAAACTCCTTGTTGTCGCTATTGTCACTAGATCTGGTACTTCGTCTAGGTAATGAATTATTATCTATACAAATTCCGTTCTTACTGCTACTTGATTCACAAGGTACTTTTGACTGAAACGAAAACATCAAGAAATGAAAATTTTATATATATATATATATATATATATATATATATATATACATATATATATATATATATATATATATATATATATATATATATATATATATATATACATATGTATATATATATACAAAAAAAAAATTGCATTCTCCGTTACCAGTGACGCCCATGTATAAAGTAATTATGTACACACGATACAAGTAGACGTATATGCGATTGCGTCAAATATAGAACATAAGTAAATTACCTGGTTAAATACGTAGTGAACATTATATGAACCAAGCTTTATTCTGAGGGCGGAGCGATTAAATTTATTTTGAATTCAGTATAATACTACTTACTTTAACGTTAAAAGTAGTTAAAACAGAAGATTCAGACTCATTGCTCTCGGATCCAGGCGATACACTTCTCTTTTTCCGTTTACCCCTGGGACGTCCCTTCAGTTTGGGGGCTAAATGATTGCACAACATTTCGTGGCCTTCTAATTCAGGATATTCGAAAGTATCTTTACAAAACATTACTCGAGTGTTTTTGTACATGAAAGAAAAACCACCTAGGGCCTTCACGATATTATACTTTAAGTATTCATTCTCTACTCCTTCTAGCCGCCTCATCATAGCTCTGTATCGACAGTATCTTGGGTAACTTAGGATTACAATAGATGGCTCCAAATGATGTTCCTCGTTATCTGAAAGATATAAGACATTTTAAGATGAAAAGGAGAAACATATTGGAGAGATTTTATGAATCGCAAACGCTATTCAAACAAGTTATTTTTTTTATCTATTACATTATTTCGACCCCGAAAGTCTATCGGAATATATATATATATATATATATATATATATATATATATATATATATATATATATATATATATATATATATAGTATATATATATATATATATATATATTATTATTTATTTGAATTGTTGTTGCCTGTGAACTATTTCTAATCACTTGATTAATATTAGCAATAACAGGCTTTTTGAATCTTAAAAAACTCGATTTTATTAAAAAGCTGACGTTTCGCCACGACATTCGTGGCTTTATCAAAACTTTTGATAAAGCCACGAATGTCGTGGCGAAACGTCAACTTTTTGATAAAATCGAGTTTTTTAAGATTCAACAAGCCTGTTATTGCTAATAATTATCAAGAGATTATATATATATATATATATATATATATATATATATATATATATATATATATATATATATATATATATATATATATATAAATACTTAAACGAACTTCCAGATTTAGAGTTGAGGGTAACGCCAATATAATAAGGTGATAACTAATATCATGAAACAACATTGGAGTGGAAAGGGATTAAACTTAAAATACCTGTTTTATAAACATTATGCAAAACCTGTATAATTCGGTAAGAGATTATAACATATAACTAAACTGGCTGTGAACAAACTGTTTATAATTGCTAGTTGGTCGAATCTAAACTAAGAAACTGAGTACCAAATCAAATGACACTAAATCTCCATAGAAATAAACAAACATTTACTAAGTGAAAATGTGTGAAAAACACTATGTTAAAATTGGTGTTGTTTTTTCGATAGTCTTAAAGTTGCGATTTGTTTTCTTTTGTGAGTTTTCATTGATGTTACCATTTTTTCTGAGTTTTCACCGAGTTTCCATTGATGTTTGAGAATATGGTACCATTAAGCGAACAGACATTTATTCCCCAAAGATGACATTCACCGCTGCCAGCAGATCGCCTTGTAACATCAAGAAAATTTTTTTAAATTCTTTTCATCTTCGATGTTCTTGAAATACATGAGACATGACAAGTTTTATCAAGTTTAATGTCTTTGCTGTCCATATACTTTCATAAAGCTCTAATATGCCGGGAATTGTACACTTCAGAAGTGTTTTATATATAGAGAATTGCAAAAAGTTTGCACCATATGGGGAACTTTTTATTATTCCCCTGTCAGAAAATTTGAATCTTGATGAAAATTAGTGCATCGCGGAAAACTTCTACTTGAGATGTCTAAATTATAAACAGTGTACAGGGGAGAACAGAATATTTTTGGTTAATAAAGAACTTTGTGCTTGTACAATAAAATGTTTAGCGATGGAAGGAAGATATGTGGATATTTTAGGATTTAGTGATTTATTATACAAGTTTCAGAAAATTTTTGTAATTTGATTTTTATTTATGTTCAATACATATGTAAATTAGCAATGCCCTCTGAAGCAACACTATGATTAAAGTGATATTAAACTAACAGATTTATATCACTTAATTGTTTAGCATTAATTAATTCAAAAACAAAATACTGATTGTTATTATGAAATGTGATTTATCAAATATGCGTTAGGTACTGACTAGTTATATTTATGAGGCTAGAACCATAACGAATGACTTTTTTTGTTTTGTTGCGTAGGGTGCTGTGATTTCAAATCTGAATATTGTTTTCAAATTCAAGCAACTTTACTATGTGAACATTTTTAATGATGTTGAAAATAAGAAAAGTCTACTCTTGATCCAAATTTCTATTTTTTGTTTTACCCTGTACACCTTGACATCTCAAATCCAAATTTTCCGCAATGCAACAATTTTTATCAAGAATAAAACTTTCTGAGAAATGGATACTGAAAAAGTTTCCTATGTGGTGCAAACTTTTTGAAACTGTATATATATATATATATATATATATATATATATATATATATATATATATATATATATATATATATATATATATATATATACATATATATATATATATATATATATATATATATATACATACATACATATATATATATATATATATATATATATATATATATATATATATATATATATATATATATATATATATATATATATATATAGTTGATGGAATTCGTCGTTACTACGTGATAATTTAACATGATTAACAAAACTAAATTTGAATTTACTACGTTTATTATCACAAAATATTTTGAAAAATATAACACCGCGATTGCAATTTCGGTCACTAGACCATCATCGGGCAGATTGAGTTAAGAACTAAGTTAAGAACAGCTAACCTTAGTATAGATAGACAATAAAATAAAAATAAAAACAAAAACATCTAGAGTATAAAACAATTATAATATATATTTTGAAAATGATTTTCTTTATTGATCTGGCATGTCAATGTCAAACTTGGTGATGTATTCATTTTTTTCTTGTTCTTTTCAGTTTGACTTGTTTTTAAGAAATGGCAAGTAGAAATGGCTAAGTTGATTGATGTCCTGTCTGTCGTTCACTGTGTTCTCCAAATTTGTTTGTATATGGAACATTTCGTGTATTTCTCTATGTTTCTTGTTTCTTTGTGTTGTTAGTATTTTTGTTTCTTCGTAGTTATAATCGTGATTTTCTGTTGATTTGTGTTTGTTCAGTGCCGTAGTTGCTGCTTCTGTGTATTTGTGGGCATTTATCCGGTAATGCAATCTCTGTGATGTTTGTCCTATGTATTGTTTTCCGCAATCCTTACATGGAATTGAGTAGAACACATTAGATTTTTTTGTGGTGGGTGTTACAGTTTTTAGTTTGCTGAAAATTTGCTTCACTTGGTTCTGCGGTTTGTGGATGACTTCGAGATTGTGATCTTTTAAAATATTTTTTATTTTGTACTAAAAGTTCCCCATGAAAGTTATTGTGATTCTTGTTATGTTGTCTTCTATTTTTCTTTTTGTTGTTTCTGAATTGTAAAGTTTGTTGGTTCTTTACTTTATAACTCCTGTTATTAGTCCTTTTGGACAGTGGTTCTTATTTAATAGTTCTTTTACTTCCTGTATCATTTCTGGATGTAATTGTGGTGATGTCAGTTTTAGGGTTCGATCTATGTAACCTATAATTGTACCTTTTTTTTGTTTAATAGGGTGGTCTGATTGGTAATTAAGAATCCGATCTGTGTTTTGTTTCGTTCTATACCATTTCGTGAGTACCTTGTCATTCAGTTCGTAATTGTCATATCTAAAAAGTTTAGCCGTTTTTGGGATTCTTCCTCTAATGTAAAATTCAACAGTGGGTGTTGATTGTCGAATTCTCGCAAAATTTTTTGTACATGTGGGTTGTTATCACAAGGCAGTCGTCAACGTATCGGCAGTAAAAGTGTTTTCGTGTTTGATCATGATTTTTTCCGCGATATTTTCCATAACAATTTGGGCGATGACGCTCGAAATTGGGTTTCCTATTGCAATGGGAAAATGTTTATAAAATTTGTCATTGAATTGGAAATAATATATATATATATATATATATATATATATATATATATATATATATATATATATATATATATATATATACATATAAACTATCATCAATCTATTCTACTTTCCCTAAGCAATTTAAAACGACTAGAAGCAAAAACTGACGGTCCATACGTATATGAATAATGTATACTATTGCAATTCATCTCCGTCATTGCGCAATTTCACACATAATTCAACCGACTCATTCTACTGAAATCAATTTGAATATCTCTGAATCAATTTCACCTATTATTCTACAACAATGCGTGAATAGTTAAAATATTAAAAAATGTTTTCTTAACTGAAGTCCTTACATCTAAAAACCTTGATCTGGAAGCGAACTGTGTCACGATTTATAAAACGATGATAACATGTATATTTGAAACGAACAACTATTCTTTATAACATTACTGAAAATACTTTTATACTGCAAAAAAAAATTTTTGGACTAAATGAAATAGGCACACACAAATTTACTATTCGTTTTTGATGGGTCGTTCTCAAAATATTTAACGGATTTTCCCGATTTCTGAAATTCATTGAAATTTTCAAAAATTTATAGATAGATCTCATTGGTCTTATTTATATCAAACGCCCCAAGAACAATATTTTTTTGAAATGGTAAAGAGGGTAAAGAGGTGAAAAATAATAATTGGACTCTCTCACAGCTCAATTCAATTTCATATTCGTCATTAGTTCACGGTTAAACTAATCCAATTTCGAGTGATATCAAAAACATAAATCTCTGAATTTTCGTAGTACCTAGAAATCGGTTCCAAATTGGCGTCGTTAATGTAATCATACGTTACGCATTACGGTAATGAGGGTCCTTACGCACTGGCGGTTAACCGCTTAGGCGGTTGAACCGCTTTTTCCTGTTTTATATGCAACCGCTTGTGATCGTAGTGCGTACGATCACAAGCGGTTGCATATGAAACTGCTAAATACGGCTAGCCGCGCGGTTCAACTAACCGCTAGTGCGTAAGGAGCCTAAAGGTATACGCGCACTTATCGGAAGCGTCGCGAAGAAAACTGTGGATTCTTCGCCCGAGAAGTTTACATTAGTTTCAATGGCAGCACGCGCACTACTGCGTGGCGAACCGAAGAGGCGCGTCAGTCGACGCGCGAACTTTCTTCGGACCAACTAAGAGTCATTTCTCTTGACACTTCGCCTCAATGCGCGGTGACAGGCGTCGAGAAGATTCAAATATTTCTTGATTCTTGTCTCATTTTTCAGTTTGTAGTTCAAAAACCTTTCCCTCTGACATACAGAAATATTTGAAAATTCTTCATCTTGTATAATATAATTAAAGAAATGATGAAATTAACCGTAAATGTCTATATTTTGGTTTATATTAGGAACCCAGCATTTCTTCTTGTTTTTTCTTCTTCTTCCATGGTGACAATAAAACTTAATACAAGAAGATCATCTTCTGACGAACTGCTCATCGTACCTCACAAGACAAAGTACACTTATCGGAAGCGTCGCGGGACGAAGCGTCATTTAGCTGATGTCCGCGCACTTGGCCAAAGCGTCGCGTCACTTCTCGAACTGCTCGGCGAGAATTTCATTTATTTCAGCATTTGAAACAACGCAGTACGTTGTCTTGTGAGGTATGATGAGCAGTTCGTCAGAAGAGGATCTTCTTGTGTTAAGTTTAATTGTCACTATGGAAGAAGAAGAAAAAACAAGAAGAAATGCTGGGTTCCTAATATAAACCAACATATAGACACTTACGTTTAATTTCATCATTTCTTGAATGATCTTACACAGGATGAAGAATTTTCAAATATTTCTGTATGTCAGAGGAAAAGGTTTTTGAACTACAAACTGAAAAAAAAGACAAGAATGAGGAAAAATTTGAATCTTCTCGAAGCCTGTCACCGCGCATTGGGGCGAAGCGTCAAGAGAAATGACTCCTAGTTGGTCCGTAGAGAATTCGCGCGTCGAATGACGCGCCTCTTCGGTTCGCCACGCCATAGTGCGCGGTCTGCCATTGAAACTAATGTAAACTTCTCGGGCGAAGAATCCACAATTTTCTTCGCGACGCTTCCGATAAGTGCGCGTATATCTTAAGAGTAACCACGCACGAGCTGCCAACCGCGGTTGGCGGTCGAGCGGTAGCGCGGATTGCTCCTTCGGAGGCTGTCGCGGTTTGTTGATCGCTAGTCGTCATGAAAGTAGTAGTAGCTATAGCCATTTGGCAAATTTATATTCTATCGAAAAAACGAAACAAACGTCGTTGCAAAGCAAAATATTGGGTTCACCCTCTGCTTCAACGAAGAAGTAACGGGCCATTCGTAATTTTCTATAGAGAACTGAGGAGCTTCGAAAATAAAGTTTTCAATTATACCAGAATATAAACGTCGTGTTTTGGCGAATTACTGAACAAAATTGAGAAGGAAATTACCGAAGTGACTAAAAATATTAAATTTACTACAAATGTTAAATTAATAATGAATAGAAACCGCGCGAAATTGAGGTCTCGTATGTGATCGGTGCCGTACCCAGTTTCGGGCGTAGGCGAACTCTCTACAACTATTCGTGTTGTGCGTGATACACTGATACACGAATAGAAGGGACCTACAGTTTCACGACGGTTCCGAACGTCTTTACAGAGAGGCTTTACTAGGCAGAATACTTCTCGGTGGATTGCCATTGCCTTCCGAGAGGTGGCTGCGCATTAATTCGTTGGTTCGGCCGGGATTCGATCCACCGACCTTCTGTTCAGTAGTCCAACGCACTGACCACTGAGACACTTTATAGCAGTATAGCACTGTGCTACTGAATAAAGCAGAACGCATATGGTCAAGTTCTTATTAAACATTTCTTACTATTACAGTTTATTCAGTTTTACTCAATTTTTTTTTCAAAGTAAGTTTTAAATTGACAGTTTAATTTCGTTGGAAATAATGCCTCAAAGAAAATATTTTTGTCAGTAACTTTCAGGCAAAACATCCATTCATAAAGCAAATGCTTCATCAAACTAATGCTTCGTTTTAAAGAAACGCTGCGAGCAAAAAGATCTTGATGTTTCTGCTGCAGATGGTTGAGTTTTTAGTAGGCCTATGCACCTATTTAACTATAATAACTATAATCTATAACCCTATAGAATAAAACAATTAAATATTCGAAAATAGTTTCTTCGGCGTTTATTTTCTCCCGCTTTCCCCCTATCAATCCAAACCACCTTCTCCCGAACATTTTGGAAATTGCCCCACTTTCGTGAAAAAAATATCTTGGTTACGTTAGGTATACTGCATTTGGAAAACAAACCCATTTCGTTCAAATGATTATTTTGAATGCTGACAACACTGTCTGCTGAAGCAATAAAAAAATTTATTCAATAATTCATTGGTGATAGTGTTTTATTTTCAAAATGTGATGTATACCTTTTAGTTATTTTCTGATATATATATATATATATATATATATATATATATATATATCAGAAAATAACTAAAAGGTATACATCACATTTTGAAAATAAAACACTATTTCAAAATGTGATGTATACCTATTAGTTATTTTCTGATATATATATATATATATTGAATAAATTATTTATATTATTGAATATAAATATAATATATAGAGATATGTATATATGTATATAATATATATATATATATATATATATATATATATATATATATATATGTATACATATATACATATCTCTATATATTATATTTATATTGAAATCTATATAGGCGTATTGGGAAATAAGATGATATGAACAATTGATTGAAAGTTGCTTGGTTAAACAATAAATTTCCCACTCAGAATAAATATTTATTGTCTACAACAATAATCTTCTAGGTTTTCTGCCCAGATAAAAGAAGCAGAACGCATTGCGTGTTTTCAAATAATCTTTTATTCTCAGGTGAGTCTATGAATTAACTAATTATTGTGCGGTTATTACAATATGGAATGTGAGAATTTGTTTTGAATACTAACACAACTATACTGCATAGATGTATACACATGCTTAATGAAACGTGAGCACGAAAACCTACCTGAGAATTATATACCTATATATATATATATATATATATATATATATATATATATATATATATATATATATATATATATATAAGGTGTTAGTAAAAAAGTGCGACAAACTTCAGAGGGTGATTCTGTATGAAAAAATAATAATATTTTGCTATATCACTTTTGTCCGCCAATGTTTTTTTTTCCGAGATACGTGGTGTTTTATTGCTCTAAAACCGGTCGAGATATGCAAATGAAATTTCTTGGGTTCTATTGCACATTTTCTGACATGCAATTAGAAATTTTATGGTCATAATTGGCGAGCATACGGGTAATGATCTCAAAATTAAAAAAAAATGGTACGCCACTGAGATAATTCGAACTAACAATCAAATTTGAATTCTTCGTTCAATTTTTTACAAAAAATCTCTCTTGCCTTTTTTTCGTATGGGTCGTCGTTTTTATGCAAAAAAAAGAAACATCTTAACGCGCAGCCTACAAGCGTCGCTACTTGATAATGTGTCAAAGTATTGACAAATACGCGTTAAGATGTTTAATTTTTTTGCATAAAAACGGCGCCCCATACGAAGAAAAGGCAAAAGAGATTTTTCTTTAAAAAAATTGAGATCATTACCCGTATGCGCGCCAATGATGAACATAAAATTCTAAATTGTTTGTCAAAAAATGCGCAACAGCTAGGTACCTCTTAAAACCCAACAAATTTCATTTGCATATCTCGACCGGTTTCAGAGAAATAAATTAAATAGTCAGTTTTCAAGTAAAGCGCCCCGTATCTAGGAAAACGAAGCATTTGCGAACAAAAGTGATTAGCAAAATGTTATTATTTTTTCATATAGAATCATCCTCTGAAGTTTGTCGCACTTATTCACCAACACCCTGTGTATATATATATATATATATATATATATATATATATATATATATATATATATATATACATATATATATATATATATATATATATATATATATATATATATATATATATATATATATATATATATATATTTATCTTTATTCAAAGTTTACGTAATAAAATTATTCTACAAATTCTAAATAAAATTTACTTCCATAAGAAATTATGCTCCAAATAAAGATAAATATATATTCTCATAAAGACCATAGCTTGTAGTGGGTATAAAATAAAATTTCATTGAAGAATTGATTTGATAACCCGACTGGAGAAAATGCAATTAGAAAAAAAATATTCAAACAACGTGGAACAAGAAAAAGATATAAATTATAGAATACTGTATCAATAGTCTCAATGTTCTGGACAATGTATTTTCTCAATTTGTAGAATTGTGAACTTCCATTGTCTATAAAGTATCTAAAACAAAAATTAAAACGAAATTTCAATTAGTGAATAGTTCAAAAAGAATAGAGAAAAATATAGCTGAAAAAATAAATTCCAAAATTTAGTGAGTGAATAAAGTCCGATGGAATAATCTGATTTTATTTTTCTTCTGATACTTCCATCCAATTTTATTTACCTAATAACTTTTTTAATTTATTTTTTCAGCTATATTTTTCAATCATTTTGAATTATCTACACAAACGTTGAAAAGGATAATAACGAACTTATAGTGAACTTGTTCAATACTATGATCGCAGACACTGGCTTATGCTTGTAAAGTTCCTTGCTTCCTGGGTTGAATTGAAGATTTCACTATTTTTTATTGTGTTGCAATTTTTAAAAATAGGTATGAAATGATTAAAAAAATATAAAAAGAAAGTGAAACTATCTGACACTTTCAAGGACTTCTTTATTGGGACAGCTTTGATTTAAACGGTATGGAATAATAGACAAATCATTTTATCGGCATATGCCAGAACCAATGTTAGATCTAGGAAATTCAAAGAAAAAAGTCAAATAAGTGTATCTTGCAAGGTGAAGCTAGTTAAATGAGTAGTTATATTGAAAAGACTGTGTTTAAGTGTTATAGACGTTGTATTGAGCGTTTTAAGAAGAGGCATAATATAACGAGCCAAAGAATTGCAGCACGCCTGAGTCTGATGGAGTGAATGTGAATATTGTCGATGATTGGCTGTACCTATAATGTATGGCCGGCCGACAATCCCAGATAATGTAGAAGCAAAAATTATAGACTTTATGAAAGAAATTTACGTTTGTTATCGATAGTTGTACTTGGGTATCTATGTACAGTAGGCAAGATACCTACATACATAATTTTATATTCATTTACTATTTCTATGTATCTTAATACTTCTCATTTTCACTAAGAGTATTATTTGAAATATTTTGGTCTAATCAATCTCAAACTGATTTGAAAAATAATTTTAAGAACAGACTATTTATATTTAAAGGTTAAAATGAAGTTAGGTTATAACGAACTATTTTTACTTAATTACAAAATATCGGCCAAAAACCGTAAACGAACTTTTTTGAAATCGCACTAGGAGCTGGCCTAGTCAAGCTAGAGAGCTAGAAAATGTGTCATTTTGCAACATTCTTTATGCTCTTTCCAGTGACATATAACATGTCATACGTTATAACAAAAAATTTTTGTCAAAAAACAAATTCATAATTTGACTTAATATTTTTCCAAAAAGTACTTTATTTGAAATTTTCGAAATAATTCTACAAACAATTAGTACTAGTGTTGATCACCTGGCCACATATAAACGAGGGGTGGTAATGGCTTCATTGTTAAAAAAAATGGTTATTTGGCACATGTTTTTATTTAATAGGCCGTTTTCACCAAATTATAATACTTATCTACCTTTAAGAATTATATATTTCGAAAACAATCGTCGTTTTTTACCATTCAACACTAACATTAATAGATAATTCAAAATACAACAAACCACAAAATGAAATATTCAAACATAACATATGAAAAAGTATAAATATCACCTGGAAAAACTAAAATATCCGGGATGATGATAGGTTTCATTGTTGAAAGAAATTAATGACATGATGCTCGTTTTTATTTATAGTTAGACTGAAAAGCTGAATTTCACAGAATAGGCGTTAACAATAATTTTTGATGAACAACAACATTGAAAACACAAATTCACACTATCCTAAGGAAAAATTAATTATACAGTTCAGTAGCTTTCCTTCAAAATTTTTTTGTTGAAAAAAACTGAGAAATCGAATGGAACTATTTCCACAAATACCTAATGGTTCCATGATATGTGATAAATATAGACAAGGTCTGATCAAGTTGAAAAATACAGAGCTACTCAGCGATAACAATGCTGAAAATGAAAATTCTTCTTATCCCTTTAAGAACTAGGCGAGTCCCCAATTAATAATAAAAAAATAACATCTAAGCATTATGCCACATCAAAAGTGAAAAAAATATCCTCATTAGTGATACGTAAAAAATTTTTGTTGCTCCTGAAACTCCATCGGCAGATATTGATACAACCCATATTGAAGAAGCTGTTCCTCGAAATCCCAAAATATATTTGCTTAGGGAAGTATGAAATTAATGCCTCTTATGTTAATGCCTCTTCTGTTAAATTCCGCTATGCAGGCTAGCTATTAATAAAAAAAAGAGCATCATGTGATTAATATCTTTCAACATTATATATATATATATATATATATATATATATATATATATATATATATATATATATATATATATATATATATATACAAGTAGAGCAGAATTATCGGTATAGCCCGCTTATATGGAAGCAGCAGTTGACACGTGTTTCGGACTCTTTGGTCCTCACCAGAACGGCGTAGCCAAGCATTAGAGATGAAAATAGCAACAACAAACGAAATCCCCTGCTACGGAAGACAATCTCACATTTGTGGCTTATTGTTTGAACTCTCCGGTTTGGGAGATTTGGTCAAACTTTGCCACGGAGGCGATTAATGCAATCCGCGAGATCTCAGACCGAGTAAATAAACAACAACAAATAAATTAGTCGCGGGGAAATATTAAACAAGTAGAGCAGAATTATCGGTATAGCCCGCTTATATGGAAGCAGCCGTTGACAACGATAATTCTGCTCTACTTGTTCAATATTTCCCGCTACTAATTTCTTTGTTGTATATATATATATTATATATATATATTATATATATATATATATATTATATATATATATATATTATACATATATATATATATATATATATATATATATATATATATATATATATATATATATATATATATATATATATATATATATATATTTATATATATAATATTTATTATATATACATTTATATATATATATATATATATAATATATATATATATATATATATATATATATATATATATATATTATATATATATATATATATATATATATATATATATATATATATATATATATATATATATATATATATATATATATATATATATATATATATATATATATATATATATAATAGTTGTAACCTCAAAGTAGTTTTTTTTCACTCCTCAAAAATAACGGAGCCCAATGCAGGGGGTTATTGGAGATCTACGTGCATAACATTTGAGCTTTTCTAATTTCCAACTTCAAATTTCTTATCTGTGTTTATAAGTTATGTAACTGGGCATCTTGGAGAATGAGAAAGTATCCAATAAGCATTGAGCAGCCAGATTTCAAATTACTCTTGTATTGAAGGAACGTTACACTTGAGAAACTGTATTCAAGGTAGTATTATAATGATCATCATAATAGGTTCACAGCCCGAAACATATGCAGATATACGAATATGGCAGCAAAATTATTTCAGCAATAGCTTTTGCTCTACCTACAAACCACATTGTAGGTTTAATGAAACAATTTATTTTCCAATTGTTAACGTATCGCCACTGAATTCGAGGCATTTTAGAATCGTTTCAGAGAATCAAAGTATTACGATTGCAGAAACCTTTGAAAACTTGAGATGTCAACAATTTTAATGTTTCCAGGAAATCTGTTTCCGCTATGGACTTGAAACAAATGTGGAATATTTGTTTGAAATTAAATAGAGAATGTGACGATTTTGTTAAATTTTTGTGATTTCGAAAAAATATCTAGAGTGTTTTTGAAAACCATATGTTTACAAACATAGTTAGATACTTATTTTTGGCAAGCAGGAATAATTTAATTTTTGAAAATGTCGCCAACTTAGGTACGAAACGTTAACAATTGTATGAAAAATTATTTTCATTGCCTTCTAACGCCAGTTATTCTTACAAAAAATTTAAATGCAGCACAGGTATAAACCCAATGGAATATATATATATATATATATATATATATATATATTTATTTGAATTGTTGTTGCCTGTGAACTATTTTTAAGTTAACTATTTTAAAGTTGACGTTTCGCTACGACATTTGTGGCTTTTTCAACACTTTTGAAATATTGAAAATTCTTTGACATTTATTGATTTGAAAAAATTTGAATAATTAAAAAAGATTACTATGTTTCAAAAATTTTATTTTGGCTGTGGCCGTTCTCTGTTATTTATATTACGTGCTATTCAGCCCAATATTAACATTCAAATCTGTTATTATTAGATGGTAAGGGAAACCACAGAAACCTTTACTCACGTAATGTTCGAAATAGGTTCAAATTATTTTGATTTTGAAAAGTCAAAGAATAGGGTACTATTTATCTTTTTATCAAAATTTTATTACGGCTGTGGCCGTCTTCAGTTATTAATTACGTGCTATTTAGTCCAATATCAACAGTCGGGTCTGTTGATATTAGATGGAAAGGGAACCACAGAAAAAATATTTTAAACCTATTTTGTACATTACGTGGGTGAAGGTTTCTGTGGTTCCCTTTCCATCTAATATCAACAGACCTGACTGTTGGACTAAATAGTACGTAATTAGTAACTGAAGACAGCCACAGCCGTCATAACGAAAATTTTGAAAAAAAGATAATTAGTACACTATTCTTTGACTTTTCAAAATCAAAATAATTTGAACCTGTACGACATCCTCAAATCAAATAATAAAGAACCTGTTTTGTACATTACGCGCGTAAGGGTTTCTGCAGTTTCTCTAAGCTTCTGATATGAGAAGTACTGACTGCTAATAGTAGACTGAATAGCACGCAATTAGTAACTGAAGACAGCCACAGCCGCAAGCAATTCGATGAAACATAGGATATTATTTAGATTTTTCTAATTCTCATAACTTGAGTAATGATTTCTGTAGTTTTCCTTATCATCTAATATTAGCATAGCTGGCTACTAATATTAGACTAAATAGCACGTAATTAGTAACTGAAAATACACACTGCTGGAAATTTTTTTGTTGGTTTTTCAAATTTTTTCAAAATTCGTTGACTCTGAATTTGTTTCAATCTATCAAAAGTTTCAATAAAATCAATTGGTTTCTTCAATTGAAGAATCAAACTGCAAGATATGGACTGAACATATTATATATATATATATATATATATATATATATATATATATATATATATTATATATATATATATATATATATATATAAATATATATGTATATATATATATATATATATATATATATATATATATATATATATATATATATAATGCTGTTATTATTCTATAAATGACTACCTGGGAAATTCACTGATGGGAAACGCAGAGCGATATAATGATTTTAATGACAACATTCATAGAATTATAGTTAGTGCGACCTCAACCTACTTTCAGACAAATATTTTTTAAAAAATTCGTGACAGTATATATTGGGAATAGAAACTAATTACATTCTATTAATATTATTACTCTTCTTCGATACGAAGTACATGATGGGGAAATTTTACTCATGGAAGAAGTAACTTATAGATATAACCATATTTAAATTTTATTTTAAGATAAAATAGATCTTCAGAACGAGATGAGGCCCTCTGTGATATGCTGTGTATTTCTTGCTGTATTGATATTTTCCGTAACGACTGGCAGTAGCCTAAGAATATCTGGAACATCTTCATTAACAGCATCCCCGAAGACCGAGCAAAAATGTATTTGTAAGAACTGGAGAGTTTGCGATGGGTCAATTAATTCAGGGTGAGTATATTGATTAGAAGTTGAGATGCAAATTATATTTCATTTGCATTGATTCGTTAAATATACTGTTAGACCGGGAGATGGTGACACAAAATATTAGGTCATTCGTACCAGTATGGCGGTTCTTCAGGGGTCTAATGACGTAAAGGCAAAAAGGAAATGATGGTCATAGCGCTGGTACCGTCGGCCCAATCGCGTGGGCGTTAATCGAACGCGTCGGATAAATGACGAGTGTCGAACGATTTGTTCCACAAAAATGCTTGTATTTTCAGATAGTCGGAAAAAAAAGAAGTAGGCGGTAGCGTAATGCCATACTTCTCGGGTGTGACTTACAGCCCGCCATACCGCGAATACATTAATTTAAATAAAACAATTCAACTATTTGTACCAGGCTAATTTTTGCATAGCTAATTATCTTCGAGTAGCCATTCACCAAAATCACCTTGCCATAATTTTCCGACAGTTCCCAATGGCCGCCATACCACTGCAAAGGAGTAATTTTTTTTTTCGCCAAACGATTTGTACCGCCCCGAAACTTTGATTAACAGTTCTCTGTATGATCATAAATATAGAAGTCTGATAATGCCATACCTGTGGGAGGTGGCGAATGTGAACAAGATTTTTTCAAAATCCTAAGATTTTATTAGTAATTCGAACGATTTGTACCACTATGGCACTAATTTTTCCTGTAAGTTTGAGATTTAACGAATATAAATACAAAGTTTCAAATACCTAGGTGGCGGCAATCTTGCCTTATAAGCAGATGTTATGTTGTATAATATTCTGCGGCTGTCACAGAGTGTGACAGTCTTCCGCCCCATAGTTACAGTATGGGATAATTTTTTTTAGGTTGAATTTTATCCAAATGAACCGAATACAATGATGCCATACTGTAACAAATGATTTTATGTCTTGTACCTTGAAAACGTGTCGAAAAATCAGGTTTTTCAAGTATGGCGCCACTTTTTCCCTCTACTAGAAGTATGGCAAATATAATAATGGTCGCATTGTATCGTATAATTTCCAAAAACCAACAAAAAAAAAGTCCGACACTCCGACACCGCCCCATGGTTACAATCTGTGATAATTTTTTTGGGTACAATTGCATCCAAACGAAGAGAATACAATGATGCCATGATGTACAAAATGATTTTACAGTCGTATTTTTAAAACGTGTCAAATAAATAAGTATTTCAAGTATGCCAGCACTTTTTCCCCCTACTATAAGTACGGGAAAAATAGTAACGGTCACATTTTGTCAAATACTTTCCAAAAATTCAAATGCAATACTGGTACAAATCGTTTGGCGAAAAAAAAATTACTCCTTTGCAGTGGTATGGCGGTCATTGGGAACTGTCGGAAAAGTATGGCAAGGTGATTTTCGTGAATGGCTACTCGACGATGATTAGCTATGCAAAAATTAGCCTGGTACAAATGGTTGAATTGTTTTATTTAAATTGATGTATTTGCGTCGGTATGGCGGGCTGTAAGTCACCCCCGAGAAGTATGGCATTACCCTACCGCCTACTTCTTTTTTTTCGGCTATCTGAAAATGCAAGCATTTTTGTGGAACAAATCGTTCGACACTCTTATTTATCCGACGCGTTCGATTAACGCCCTCGCGACTGGGCCGCCGGTACCAGCGCTATGACCATCATTTTCCTTTTTGCCTTTACGTAATTAGACCCCTGAAGAACCGCCATACTGGTACGAATAAACTAATAGTTTGTGTCACCATCTCCCGGTCTATATATTTCATTATATGTTGTCGACTAAGAATTGTATTTCTGGAGTTTATCTGACAGTTGAATACGTTTTCACCACATGACACTTAAAATTAGTCATCAGATATATCAACTTAATCGAAGCATAAATTATAAAAAACACAAATATCGATTCCAAGCTCATTATGGTAATGACTGTAATGAACACCACAATTTTAAAGCATGTCATATTCCAACAATTCAAATATCGACCAGAATCATCCATTATTACCCTGCACTAGAATTCAAATTTTCATCGCAAGCACTCGCACTCAGGCGGAAATGTTTATTTAGACTTTAATAAATGTCTTGTCGATAAGGAATATGTTGACCTATAACATCATACGAATTTCAGCTTATCAACTGTTTCACTCACGCCTAAATATATCAAATTTACAAAAATATAGAGTTAATTCTTCTCATCTCAACATTTGAATTGAGGAGGCCGATAATGGGTGGAAATTAATAAACATCGTAATGAATAAAACATATGTTCAGTTTTCAATAATTTAATATTATATGTATGACGCGTTTCATCACACTGTAGGTACCATCATTAGATTACAGAACTAAAGCTTAATGTATAAGATGAAAGATTTGAGCACTACAACCTGTTCATTTATTGCATTGTTGGAGGTTGTCTCATTAGTAGGGTTGCCATCCGTCCGGGTTTTCCCGGATTTGTCCTAGTTTAGGGGGCGTCCGGGGGTCGTCCGGACGGAGCCTTCAAAATATGTCGGGGTAAAACCCGGACGAATTTTGTGTCCGGGGAATCCCGATTGATTTTAAGATGAGCAATATATTGAAACAAATCATAGTCAAAAATTAAGTTATCAATCCAGAGAGAAACTTGCTAAATACACATACCGCTTCTCTTCTGACCAAAATAAAGTATAATTTCAAAGACTTGAATTGCTTCCTCTTTCAAAAATTCCTGATGGAGAAGAAAGACACTTTGGCAGAAATTGGCAAGTCTTTAAAATATCAAGTTAAGTTAAGTTAGTAAAAAGAACTTGACCCCGTTAAAATTAAAACTTGTTACTAACTTTTAATTTATAGTTAATACATAATTTAGGCTTTTGGTCACCTAACCTATCTAACCGAACTAGATTACCTATCCTATAATTTGTTGTTACAATGTAGAATGTAGTCTATTTGATCTATTTTGATCTACCAAAAATTATCATTATAAGTTGTTTTTTAGTTGATGATAACAAAAAATAAAGAGCTTCTGATTATTTTTGTTACAGCATTATTTCAAAAAGAGAAAACTGTAAACTGTGTTATATTAGTAGATATTTTATTTGTTTTTTGTTTATATCGCAAACAAGCGGTTTGAAGTTTGAATGAATGAAAAATTAAAATATGAACGATGTTTTATTTTATTCAAAAAATATATATTTTACGGGGTGTCCGGGAAGGAAACTAAATTCTGCCCAAATGTCCGGGGTTGTTAAGTTTTTTGTCCGGCATCAGCAATTAAGGTGATGGCAACCCTACTCATTAGTAATATTTTCACTGAAAATAAAAACTATTGCACTGTAACAAGAGTCTTTTCAAATCCGGCTTAGATCCCTCGATTTTGCAGATTGTTGTGAT
>JARQZK010002208.1:400000-422500 GCA_030704885.1 Cynegetis impunctata | reverse complement strand
AACATGATTGAGAAATGAAAGTCTTGAGTAATAAAACAACACTGTTGCACAACGTGTTTCGCTGACACTACTGCTTCTTCAGGTGCGAATTTCTAACTAAAACATCTAATACAAAGGGTTGGAGGACTGAGCTCTAATAATCGAGAGATTTTTTTCAAACGTAAAATTTGAAACAAAGATTGATACTTATTATTTTCTTTTTATTTGATGAGGCCGTTACTCGATGAAAATCAATTGTTAACATGATTGAGAAATGAAAGTCTTGAGTAATAAAACAACACTGTTGCACAACGTGTTTCGCTGACACTACTGCTTCTTCAGGTGCGAGTTTCTAACTAAAACATCTAATACAAGGGTTGCAAAGTACAATTATGAATTTGGGAAATCCATTCTGGGATTCTAAGAAAAAACTACCTTTATTCATTGAGAAGGTTAAGAAGGGGGAAGCTGTCCACATCCAATTGGCTGTTAAGCAACTTCTGGAAATTTTGATGCCTATTAATTTCTGAAGTTTCCATAAGATTTAATTTTGAACCTTTTGTTCCGAGATGTAGAATTTCGAAATCCGAATTGAAGTCATGTTTCTCTTTTACCGAATATCTAGCATATATTGAATCTTTGTTATGACTTATGTAACTGAACACAATCTTTTTTTTTTGTTGAAATTTCTATGTGTCCGACTACATATATTTTATCGCAAGTTCCGCATTTATGTTCATAAACTCCCGATTTACTGAGCTTATCAATTTTTGACTTGTTGTTTTTTTATGTATTTTCCTAGACTATTTCTTGTTCTGAATGCTAAATTGAAATCTAGATTAGAGAAAAAGGATTTTAATTTATTGGAAGCTTTGCCGAAATAAGTTGAACTATTATATTTGATTGCTTCTGGTTCGATCAGTGGGAATACTTGTGAAATTGTCATTTTATGATTTTTCTTCCTTATTATTTTCATCGCCTCTTCAATATACCACTTTCCCAAGAATTTCCACAAAGAACTTAATATAATCAAAGGTATTAGATATTTTAGTTCTAGTTTGGAATTCGCACCTGAAGAAGCTGTTGTGTCACCGAAACGCGTTGTGCAACTGTATTGTTTTATTGTATGTGAAAATCGTTAAACTCAGAGTTTCATTTCTAAATCATGTTGATAATTATTATTCGATCATTACACAAGGTATCTAGATAATACACATCCATTTGCCTTGCATATCCCATGCCTGAACATCGCTTTACCAGAAAACGTTTCTGATCCGCATCCGCTCTAACCCTCGGAGGTGTTTGCTGATGAAATCATCTCAGGGCGCTGAAGAAGCATTATAAGCTTTCGCTTTTCTGGAGAATTGCTCACACAAAAAAAGAGGAAATTTTTAATTTTCAATACTTTTATGTTCAGACATACTGAGTTTTAGATTTCGAAAAGATCTACCGATGTATATCTTATCGTAACTAAGCCATTTACATACGATTTTAACTGTTTCTGTATTCTTTATTCAGCATTTTTGATTTAATTCCTAAATTATTTCGTGCTTTCATAGGATAGTGAATTAAGAAAAAACCTAGTATTGTTTTATCATTTTGATCGTTAAATCGATTTAATCAGAATTTTAATTATTCTTGACAGCAATCTGCTCAATGACCCAAAATAGAAGAAAAAAAGTCAGGCTAAACCTGAATCACATTTTAAATTTAAAGTCAATTATATTGGTACTTCTTCTTCTTCTTCTTAAGCAACCTCTAATTGCCCACTCCTGGACAAAGGTCTGCTCTCGTACTCTCCATAGGTCTTTATCTTGCGCTGCCAGTAAGAAGAAGATGGCACGTTTTCTTCCTGCTACCTCTCTGATGTCGTCTTGGTGGTCTCCCGACACTTCGCTTATGCGCTATTGGTAACCAGTTGAGAATATGGTTTGACCATCTTGATTTGTCTTGTCGAGCAACATGTCCAGCTCATCTCAACTTTTGTTTTGCGATATATTTTACGACATCTTCTCCTGTTCTTCGTCTTATTTCTTGGTTGGGATAGTGGTCTCTTAGGCTCATCCCTAGAATCTGTCGCTCTATAGCTCTTTGTGTTGTTCTAAGCTGATTTAGTTGTTAGAGTTATTGTCTCCATTGCGTATGCCATAACTGGTAGCACATTTACCCACCATATACTGATGGAGTGCTATGCTGTGCACCATGAGAGACTGAACACACTGGGATCATACCACCTGACTGTAGAAGAAATACCACGAATAGACCCCCTTAAAATCCTCAAATTCCTGAAGGTATTGAGGCTTGAGGGGCTGCTGTAAAACGAGAACACATCGAGAAGCAGAAGAAGATGGGGCACAATAGATCTAATAAGGTCGCAGCGCATCGGTCACCATCCACACCTACCAATACTAATACCAATAAGTGTTGAATACCTTTCTCTTAACGTTAATCGGGACGGTTGTGCGCTATAGCACGTGTCCCAGTTTTCTACTGCTGTCTATGTCATTCTTATTTCTCTGTTCGTTTCTGCTATTTGATTCTTTCTTCCGAGCCTCATTTCCTGTCTCAAATGAACATAGCTTTCGACATTTTCGATGCTGTCTATAATACCATCTACGTTCCCTGTTGTCATTATTTTGGTATTATTGACATTCATTTGTAATCCGAACTCACCCGACGTCGCCTTAAGTTCACCTTCCATTTCTTCTCGTTAACATCTTGTCTGAAAAGTATGATATCGTCGGCAAATCGCAGGTGACTCCCAATTTAATATTTGCGAGATGTCTTCCAATGCGAGCGCAAATAGTTTTGGGGAGATGGTATCTCCTTGTCTGACTCCCCTGTTTACAAGTATTCATCAGTTTTGAGATACTTCCATTCTTCTGGTACAACTAGTCAAAAACACACGTCTTGTGTAGAATAAGTGAAGTAACCATTTGTGAAGCAGGCGTGCTAGGTTCGAATCCTGGGTTAGGTGTGGATGTTTGTGTATGTCTAGGAGTTTCAGTGATTCAAATAATTTAAATAGTTGGGTAATGTACATTGTTTACAAGCTCATTGGTCTTTCGGAACCGGGTTAAACTGTAGGTCCTCAGTGAGTTAAAAAAAACTAGTCAAAAAAATCTGTAATTTTCTGTATCATCATACATGCAATATTGCATTTGAAAAATTTTAAATCGAAAATACAGAAACAGTTGAAATCAAGTGTTTATAAACTTTATGCGGTAAATGTGATAGTAGCGATAAGATATATGTATATCCGTAGAACTGTACGAAATTTCAACACCAGAATATCTGAACATTAAAAGAGATATGAAAATGAAAAAATCTTCCTCTAACTATGCAACTCATTCGATAGAATAGAGGTCTAAAAGTAAAATTTCTGAGATCTAGAATTTTTTCACTACTTAATCTGTTACCTGTAACGTACCTACTTTCGTAATGGAATTCTTGATAAACGTTTACAGTAGTTAATGAAGGTGTTAGTATGGGACCATTGAATACTTTATGAGCATAATCAGAAATCTAATTTTGTGTATGATAACTAACCCAAATTCTACTACACAAGGAATAGGACGCATGTCCGAATAATAGTAAATAAATTTTTTTGTACTATTCAATTTTCCTAAACAAAAACTAAACATTAGAAATCAACTTCAAGTGTATTTATCCAATACTTTGAGTTTTATTTGGATCAATATATAATACTCAGGGCCCCGCCGACCCCCCACAGCGCCTGTGTGCGAAACCTATGAAGCGCCACTTTTTCTCACGAATCTTCATGTTTCAACTTATTTTTTTATTTGTTGATTTTGACCGAAATAAATGTTCTCCAGTTTTATATACTTAGTAATATTTTCCTTGAATAGGTAAAACCAGTTCGCTTCCGCTTGCCAATTATTGCGAAAAATAAAACACGAATTAAATTTTTACATAGGTACTTTATTTAAGATGTTATAACTAATTGTATACTTAGATCTGCTGACATTTTTCTAATAATACTGATTTAACTATTACGTATGCTATGTTACAAAAAACAAGAGTCTAAAATGTGTATATTTATATATAAGAATATAAACATACTTCAATTATATCATTTCCACTCTTCTGGCTTTTCTGTTTGCGAAATCCTTAATAGTTTCTCTATGGATATTGTTGCTGAATTTGTTAATCTTTCCGGGCTCATTGTTGAGCGCAGGTAATTTTTCATAAGTTTTAATTTAGAAAAGGACTATTCTGCGCTTGCTACGGTAACTGGCATAGTTAGCAAAATTCCTAATGCTATAGTGATGTTAGGGCAAACAGCTGTCTGCTGTTTGAATATATAAATTCGATAATTTCCACCACATCATTATTTAATTTTTTGAAAGAAGACTGACATGACATAAATTCTTCACACAAATCATCGGCGTTAATATGTTGTTGTGTGAGTGTAGCTTATATAATTTCGATGGCGGCACCCCTATTGTCTTTGCGCCTGTGTGCGCCGCACACTTAGGATACAGGGGCGGCGCGGCCCTGATAATACTTTCTCGAAAAATCACAACCCAACTTCCCTATCGGACCAAAAATGAAGAATAGTTATTTGTGTACCAAGTGCGTTACATAGATCCTAACGCCCGGAGGGTAACATTCGGTCCGAGGGATGAATGTTATTTTTCACGAAAAAATCATTTTATTATAATGAAAAATCGAGTTTTATGGAAATAATGGAAATGAAAATGAATTTACCCAAGAATATCATAGAAAATTCAGCCAAAGCTGCGAACAATTAATTGCCGGTGAAATCCAGAGTCGTATACGACAAGGATTATGAAGTATTTAATCAATGGAAGTTGCTTCATTTCTCCTCGTACAATTAGCGGGCGTTATTATCCATTATGCTCGCTCACAACGCCCTAGGGCATAATGAGTGTATTTATAGCAACCTAAGGTGAAATCAACAAATGATAAACAAGTGAAAAATAAAAACTATTTCATCATCACTATTCTGTACGCATGATCAGCTTCATCGTGGGAAGCAACTTTCAATTGCTTTGGATAAATGCGAATGAAAACTGTAGATGTCTCGCCCGATTCGTCCGCTCGAGCAGCCATGAAATAGTTTCAAAATTTTGATAATTGAAAGTTATATAATGTGTTTCGCAACTGTGGCATTCTTCATATCATTAGAGATAACAATTTTATGTGAAGTTGTTAACTTAAATTATTTGACTGCAGTGTCTATTAAAATATGTTGCCTTTAGCCGAGTCTTCAATATTTTGATGTTAATCCCTATAAAATTAGATCAATGTGGGGTGTCGGTGAGAGTGTCTGCGGCCGCATGCGTATTTGCGAGTATAAATGTGACAGTGAACAAAGTCGCCTACATATAAAATCATTGATGTATATGACTCATACGAAGTTTTTAAGAGGAGCGTTTAGATTCGCTTTGTAGCATTCGGGAGGCCCCGCGTTCAAACCCCGGGGTCAGCATGAGTTTTTCTCAGAGGTTTCCTCATTGTGTAGGTGAGTCACTGCTTGTAAACTCACAAATGCCAATGCTAGGCCAGTATAAATCCTCTGAAGTCAACCTTATAGGCCAGTCAGTTAAGATATTGAAAATCGAAAATTTAACAATCATTCCAAAAGTTTTTAAACTTGGGTCAAGTGAATGCTACATAGGGAAAGGAACAAATCTCATTTTGCAACCTTTTCCGAAGTTCGGAACATTGTTAAAATTGTAATAACATTGAATTTTGCTGTACGCTTGTAAAAAAAATTCCAAAAATTCTGCAAACTTGGAGTAGTATTAATTATATTATTTCATATAACGTATCAAATTGGCAACCAATTTAGTAATCTATTAAATCCGATGATATAGTCTGTCCAGCGAGAGATTGTATATGACGTCGATCGTGAACACTATTGCCAGACGTAATAAATAATCTTAAATCTAATTAGCTGACCCAATTCTCAACAAAAATGAGATATCTTGCATGTTTGACACGGCGGGCATTTTTAGCGGTAAATTCAAATTAATCATTATTCCCTACCAGAAGTGTCACTCTATATTCATCGATCGATAAATCGAACTTACAAAATCTTCGAAGAACTAGGTTATCTCGACGACTGTGAAACGTGAAATGCCGATTGCCGGCGTGTTGGTCGAGAGGGTCCAACAACATTGCAAATTTTGAAATAAAATGACAACTTAACAACCAGTCATTTATTTTCATTACTCGGAATGTTAATTTTTCTTGAGAGATACATACGATTTGATATGTTAAGGAAAGAATATTTGTCGAAATTGATGATCCGGTCACTATCACCATATAACTACTTTTTCAGAAAATTACTTTACTAGATGTCAGATAAGAATTTTGACAATTTCGAATTTTATTTATTTGGGTAGGCAACATTGGGTAGTTAGTTGCGCATGACTGTGACGTGCACGACAATTCTCGCTGGACAGGCTATAAAAACATCAAACGGGAAACACTATATTTTGTCAAACATATATCTCAGCAGAAAGCTTCTCAACTTGTTCCAGGAAATGTATATGAGTTGTCACCTCTGGCGATACCGCCTTATTTATATTCGTTATTTGCGCGTGAGTTTGACGTGCACTACAACTCTCGCTGGACAGACTATAAAAACATTAAACGGAAAACACTATATTTTGTCAAACATATATCTCAGCAGAAAGCTTCTCAACTTGTTCCAGGAAATGTATATAAGTTCTCACCTCTGGCGATACCGCCTTATTTATATTCGTTATTTGCGCATGACTTTGGCGTGCACGATAACTCTCGCTGGACAGACTATAAAAACATTAAACGGGAAACACTATGTTTTGTCAAACATATATCTCAGCAGAAAGCTTCTCAACTTGTTCCAGGAAATGTATATGAGTTGTCACCTCTGGCGATACCGCCTTATTTATATTCGTTATTTGCGCGTGAGTTTGACGTGCACTACAACTCTCGCTGGACAGACTATAAAAACATTAAACGGGAAACACTATATTTTGTCAAACATATATCTAAGCAGAAAGCTTCTCAACTTGTTCCAGGAAATGTATATGAGTTGTCACCTCTGGCGATACCGCATTATTTATATTCGTTATTTGCGCATGACTTTAACTTGCACGATAACTCTCGCTGGACAGACTATAAAAACATTAAACGGGAAACACTATATTTTGTCAAACATATATCTGAGCAGAAAGCTTCTCAACTTGTTCCAGGAAATGTATAAAAGTTGTCACCTCTGGTGATACCGCCTTATTTATATTCGTTATTTGCGCATGACTTTGACGTGCATGACAACTCTCGCTGGACAGACTATAGAAACATTAAACGAGAAACACTATATTTTGTCAAACATATATCTCAGCAGAAAGCTTCTGAACTTGTTCCAGGAAATATATATGAGTGGTCACCTCTGGCGATACCGCATTATTTATATTCGTATTCCATAAATCCACAAGGACATCCAACAATAGCACAATTATTATCTCAAGATGCCTACTGCTTTTTGATAAAAATCACATATGCCTTGTTGGAAGTATCAATATAATGCAAATTATATTTCAGATTCGATCGAAAATTAATGCATAAATCCGCCACTTTATTAGTTCGACAAATAGAGACTGAATTAATTATATATTCGAATTCAACGTATTGTGTTTTACGAATAAAATTAAAAATAGCATACTCATTTGATATTCAAGGTCGTTTCATTGTCCTGTAATCAACACAATTGATATCAATTATTTAACATTCAAAAATATAAAATAATATAGATAAAATATACCTTATACCAATAAGTGAAAATAATTAGGATTTAGGAAATGTCACAGGAAGTATAATGACACATCACTTGAAAAAGTTATTTTCGATATTTCGTATCGACGAAACTAATAGCACATAATAAAACTGTGCTCATAATTGACAACCAAAGTTTTGGATACAATTTCAATTTGACGAGAACCAATAATTTCTAAGAACTTCACAAAATAATTCAACACATTTTTCGGTATGCGGTTCTTCTGAGTTTGCGCATTCTACACATCAAATAGTATTCCTCTTTTCATGTTAATGTGGTAGAATAAATTGATATAAATTCAACTGACAAACTTATTTAATACTGTGGCGAATATGGTTGCAGAGTAGACATTTCATGTTAGGAACTATGCATTCCTGCGACGGGATTCTGCATTTTCGATCTAAGCGGTGAATTGTTGGTTTCCAATATTTTTGGTGGAGGGCATTCTGGATTGTTATCCAGATAGTAGTCCGAACGCGATTTGTATTGGGGAACAATATTAGAAATTTTCTAATTCACTCCGAGTCAAATAATCTGCACTGATGAGATCTAATAAGATCGAAACAGCTGTATGCTGTATCAATGCTCAACTTGGCGATTTCTATAATTCACCGTTGGATTGTGAATGTAGAATACATATAACCATCTCCCTTGGAAAGCTGTTTCATAATTTTTTATATTGTTGATTTTTCTTTGATCACTTTATGTAATATATTGAATTGACCATGGTAAACTTGTATATTTTGATTTGATATATATATATATATATATATATATATATATATATATATATATATATATATATATGTATATATATATATATATATATAATTATATATTATATATGTATATATATATATATATATATATATATATATATATATATAATATATATAATATATGTATATATATATATATATACTATATATATATATATATATATATATATATATGTATATATATATATATATATATATATATATATATATATATATGTATAGGCTGTCCTATTTTGGGTACTCCGTTATAAGAGGGTGACACTGTGATACTTTTTCGTAAAACTAAAGATGCCGTCAACAGAATTTTAATAGCCCTTCTTTTAATTTTTAAGTTACAGGGCATTTATGAAAATGTTGCATTCTGGGATCCCCGTCGTATCGCCGTTATCCTTCAGCTTATCGAAAAGGTAGTATAACATTCTTATAGATTTTTTTTCGTAGAAAGCAGTGGAGTAGATAATTTTTGTTACATATTTACTATTTTTGAGTTATAAAGCAAAGTTATGTTTTTTTCAAATGAAATACCCTGTATATCTATAGACTAAAAAATTTGTCTTTTTTTCACCTTTTCGAAAATATATGATAGTATAAACTTTTTCTCAGAGACGCGCAAATAAAGGACAATTTTCTGAGATTAAATGCATAATTTAATAGTAGGCCATGGATATTGTTCACGACAAGAAACAAAAATAAATGTCGAACCAATATCATCGGTTTTTGGATCGACTTTTGGTTTATAAAGATGTTCATTTTCGTTCCTTTGGTATTATTATTTAATTGATATTAATCAATGTCTTCGAATAATGAAACGTATGAAAATTATGAAAATATGATATGCTGGTATGTTTTATACAGAGTAATGAAAATTCTGAAGAAGCTTCGGAATTATATTTCCTGAGGTAAGTAAGCTATAATGGCTATGAAAATCTTTATTATCATTTTAATTCTTTTCTTGTTAGATATCCAGAAAGAAGGCAAGCGTTTCTTGAGATATTTGCTCGTTGGAGAGCAAATTTAGTTGAGCACGGAAAATTTGTTCACCCGCGTGCTAAAATATACAACAAAGAGCATTCTACGAAAAAAATCTATAAGAATGCTATATTACCTTTTCTATGAGATGAAGGATAATAAAATGCAACATTTTTAAAAATGCCCCGTATCTTGAAAACTAAAACGGCTCTTAAAATTATGTTGACGGCATCTTCAGTTTTACGAAAAAGTAGCACAGTGTCGCGAAAACCGCAACCCTCTATCTTAGAAAATAACGTAGATATCATTCAAAAGTACCCAAAATGGGACACCCTGTACAGGCTATCCGGATGAGTATTCGGAGTGGCTGTATCTTGACAATGGTGAGCCTAGAGGTTTGGGAAAAAAGTTGTGAGTTGGGAAGAGAAAAAGCACGAAATTATTTTGGAGTTCGTAATTTGGCCGCTGGGGGTCGTGGTGGCTATGAGGGAACATCACATTCCGCTAGCTCAGAAAGTAGAACGATGAGCTATAACTTTGAATATATTATTTGATATCTTGAATATCACCGCTTCATTCTGTTATACGAAATTTTTTCGTATCTGTCATAATAAGGAAGGGGGAGTATAATAAATCTCCCGAACCATTCAATCGATTGGAATATTATTTGGTGTCAATTGAAAGAACATTTTATGTCTCTTTGATTTTTTGTTGATAAATCATTCAGATCAAAACAACCAAATCAATTGGTCGTTATTAGCAGCGATCACACATTTTCATGATGTTTGGTAATAAGTTGAATACAAAAAAGTAGTATTTTCTTGACAGGCACTTGGCCACCATAATGAGTGAAAACCCAGTCGCGTTTCTCCATGTTTTCTCGAGAAAATTTTCAAAATTCGAGTACCTCAATCAGTTCAAGTAGACTGGGCGAGAAAAGCGAATCACGTAGACATAGTAATCGACGTAATTTGGAACACGTCGAGTCTTCCTTCACACTTTATCCAGGCTTAGGACTGGTTCAAAACTAGTTTTGAAGCGTGTTTAAAGGCCAACAGAACATCAGCAATAACCATGAAAAAAACACTCAAAACATGTAAAATTACTACAAGTTTAGCCACAAATAGCTCACAAATGTCGTCAATCATGTTAGATATTATTTTGGTAGAAAAAACCGCTGGTTGAATAGACAAGTTACTAATGGCATTTCGTATTCTATCCATTATATATATTTTTTGGTTTCTCTTGAAAACCCAGGTATGTAAGTAGGAAATATAATTCTCAGTTCAATCACCCCATTCCAATATTGCTCGTTTGAGTGTTGACGTAAGCTTCGTTTGCAATGCGCCGGAGAACCATCAAGCTGGAAAAACACGTTGCGTTTTGTTTCCAAGGAGACCTCTTGTAGAAGGGATGGAAGAACTACGAGGTATGGCAATTTGAAACCCGGAATCGAGCTCCGAGGGGCAGCTAAATTAATTTTCGGCGAAATTTCGATCATAATCCTTCACAGTAGTCTCCTTGGAGTTCCACGCACCGCTTCCACCTCCGCTCCCACGCCTCGAAGCACCCACGGTAGTCGTCTTCAGTTAGGGTGTTCAGCGCCACCGTCGCAGCTTCTTTCGCCTCCTGTACACCGCCGTGGTGGGTCCCCTTCAGGTACTGCTTCATCTTTGGGAATAGGAAGAAGTCGCAGGGAGCGAGGTCGGGGCTGTAGGGGGGGTGCGGCAACGTTGCGATGCTTTTTTTGGCTAAAAACTCGCGAATTCGTATCGACGAATGTGCAGGTGCATTGTCATGATGCAAGAGCCAACCATTCTCCGCGAGTTCGGGCCTCACGCGGAAAATACGGGCCCTCAGCCGCTCAAGGACACCTTGGTAGTACAGTCCGGTCACTGTTTGTCCCTCTGGAACGTATTCCCGATGAATTACGCCTTTGATATCAAAGAAAAATTACGAGCATGGACTTCATTTTCGATTTGGACATCCTGGCTTTCTCGGGCGCTCCCCCCCGCGTTCCACCCACTGCTGACTCTGTCTACGCGTTTCGGGATCGTACTCGAATATCCAAGATTCATCTCCGGTTACCACAGTACTCATCCAGTCCCTCCCATCTGTCTCAATTTTCTCTAAAAGGTCACTGCAGATGGACATTCGAAGGTGTTTTTGGTCCAACGTGAGCATTTTCGGCACCATCTTTGCACAAATCTTTCTCATGTCTAGCTCCTCGAGTAAAATCTGCCTAATGGTTTCCTTATTGATGTTTAACTTGTAGGACAACTCTCGGAGTGTTAACCGACGGTCTGATGTTACCAACATGCGGATACGATCGACATTGGTGGGGGTACGAGAGATGACGGCTGCGCCCGGCCTCGGATCGTCCTCTATCGAAACACGTCCCTCCCTGAACCGCTTTGCCCACTCGAACACGGCAGTTTTCGACAGAGAATCATCTCCATACACGTCTTTAAGTTTACGAAAGATATCCGCGGTGGTTTCGTTTATATTAACCAAAATTTCGTTAACCGCGCGTTGCCTCTTAATTAGGTCACTCATTTTCGCGTCGTATAGAAAAAACCTTGCTTTACAAAAACACGCGGGAAACACAAACTAAACGTGATACCGCGTTCAAAATTTAACTGGTACTACTGAAGAGTCCCCTCTTTCGAACGAGACCAGAACGCGCCAGCTGGTGTGTTTAGTTCGGGAGATATCGGCCGATTCCGGGTTTCAAATTGCCACCTCGTACGTTCAAAATTTCCAAAAAACATTTTCCTGTTTTCCAGCGATTTTGATATACTACTTGCTGCATCCAGTTTGAGTTTTGCTTGCATCATGGATACTATGCATACTTTGAGTAGGTAATTGTGCTTTCTATGTTTAACTGATATTACTGGCCTAATTAAGCTTCAAAACTAGATTTGAACCAGTCTGGATAAATTGTGGAAGATGACTCGACGTGCTACACAATTTTGTGCTGAGTGGGAATAAATTTGAATTTTCAGTAATAATATAACAAGAGAGTGAGAATAAATTGAAAATAATTTGACAGATTTTTTCAAAACTTGTTGCCAGGCAATAGTCACGAGAGCCCGGAGGGCTCGAGTGGCTATTTCCAAATGGCAACAAGTTGCATCTCGAGCATTTTTGCATTCTATATCATTGAAAGGATCAAATGACCTGTTATACTTATTAAAGTAAAGTTCTTGAACTAATTTTGCCGTTTTATTCCACATTATTACTTTATTACTGCTTCTTTATAATCATTTCCGTCCTTTCTTTTCATGTTATAAGCCCAATCTTTCAAAATCAATGCCAGAGTAGCTGTTGTAGTAGATTGATCCAGAATATAATTTCTTTCTTTGGCGAAGGTCTTAAATTGTCTCCATATAGACTGATTACTTATTAGATTGTTTTTCGAAGTAGTTTCTAAAATATTTTTTGTTATTTCTGCATCAGAAAAGGTACTAAACCGATGATTTTCATCCATTTTATATATCGCGTTGACACAATTAGGTAATTATTTTGACAACTATCTGACACTTGCTAAGCAAATAAAAGCTACAGTGATTATTCCCGAGAATAATCACAAAAGATTTATTCCCACTATAATAATGACATCATTGGTTAAAACTTACTCGTTTGACAAATAAAGAAGCATTTCATTGGTTTTAAGAAACGTCAAAAAATAATCATTTGAATTACGTCGGCTACGTGACTTTTTTTTCGGCAAGGCAACTTGACTGGAAAGAGGTAATTGAACTTTTAACATTTTCTCCTATAAATCGAGAATGTTGTATACAACTTTTTTCAAAAATCATGAAAATGTGTGATCGCTGCTGATAACGCCTTCTAGTATGCTTGTTTGTAATTGAATGGTTCAAAAGCATTTTGTTTTGGAAAAATTAAAATACACACAAAATAAAACGGTATCATCCACGATATCAAATGATGTTTTAGAAGTTATAGCTCATCGTCTAACTTTCTGAGATTGCATGAATTTTATGTTTCTTCATAGAAGGTCGAATTACGAACAAGAAAATGATATTCAGCCATTTCTCATGCCCACTTAATTTACAACAATTATTTCTCAAAACTCTAGACCTTGTTTCTGTCGAGATACAGTCGCTCTGTATCTTTATCCGGACAGCCTGTATATTAAGTGCTTTGCAAACCGATTTCATTATATATATTATATATATATATATATATATATATATATATATATATATATATATATATATATATATATATATAAATAAAGTCTGGCAACAAGGTATTTTCTTTGAAACGATTAAACGTATAATTATCAAATATAAGGATTATGCACAGAATTATATTTTTCGTTTTTCAGAGGTCCTGTCAAACTTGAGTGATGTCAGTATTCAGTGTACCGCCGCCATCTTGAATTTTTTTAAATAGCACCGTAAGTCGAGTGATATATCGTAGAAAAGCTGATTTCGTCCTCTTTTCAAAAATACAGAATACGTACCACTTTACTAAAAAAACAAGAGAAACAATTTTCCGATACATAAAATATGTAATTTTTTAATTCATACTAACTTACAAAAATATTAATAGTTTCCTTATAACAAGAGCTCAAAATGTTGGCCACCTGTATCTTAGCAATAATACAATCTGTATTTGAAGCTTCGAATAGAATTGTTCATTATTTATCGAGAAATTTTTTGTATTTAAAGACATTTGAGAGGTTTTGAATCAGTTATGTCTGATATAAAGTGAAGTCAAGTCGGGATTTCTTGCCGGTCAGTTAATTACACCTCCTCAAACAATCCATCTCTGAAGGAAATTTGACGATTATACGTTTAATCGTCTAATGAATATATATATATATATATATATATATATTATATTATATATATATATATAATATATATATATATTATTTATTCGAATTATTGTTGCCTGTGAACTATTTCTAATCTCTTGATAATTATTAGCAATAACAGGCTTGATGAATCTTAAAAAACTCGATTTTATTAAAGCCACGAATGTCGTGGCGAAACGTCAACTTTTTAATAAAATCGAGTTTTTTAAGATTCAACAAGCCTGTTATTGCTAATAATTATCAAGAAATTATATATATATATATATATATATATATATATATATATATATATATATATATATATATATATATATATATATATATTTAACTCAAGAGATCAGAACGGCCAATGGGCTTGAAACTAAGTCATTACCCTACAGTTCATCATATTTAGAACCTCTAAATTTCATGGGACATACACAACATCCAAGAGCAAGATGGGACTCGAACCCACAATCCTTGGTTTACAAGCGATACATTCATAAGTCATAATTAACATCTGGATGAAGGTTTCATCATATAGAACAGGGGTTCCCAAACTTTTTCGAGTAGCGACGACCTTTTGTAATTGAAATTATTCCACGGCGCCCTACCCTGATATAAATAGCTAGCAGTATGACTAATCGTGATATTGAAGAAACTAAAACTTGTATATTTTCATTATTCGATATTTTCATTTTTACCTTAATAATATGAAACTAATTGATAATTAATGTGATGGACGAGCCTCCAAACCGTTGCGTATTTTCTCAGAACGTAGAATTAAACTGATGTGACAGGTCATTCTCATTTGCTTCCTCAAGTTGATATTCACTATGTACCTACTTGCTTTTCCTGACAACCACCGCCGAAAATCCAGTTTCTCACAGTACGTCGTGAAAAATTTAATAAAAAACCACAGGGTTTTATTACTTTAACTGGAGAATTTCATCTTTAACTAAAATCGAAAATTCTGTCAATCTCAGCAGTCAGATTTGGCTTTCATGCTTTTGTCGCTAGTTTTTCAGAGTACGTCGTCAAAAATTTAATAAAAATCCACTGGATTTTATCACTTTAACAGGGGTATTCATTTTTAACTAAAATCGAAAATTCCGTCAGTCTCATGTAGTCAAATTTGGCTTTCAAGATAACTAGATGAGAGTCTCTTCTTCAGCAGAACTAAATTCCAATGGAGCACTAGTGTTGTATGGATCTTGAATCGGTGCAAATCAATCGAAATTTTCATTTCTGTAGTAATTCTCAAACCAAATACTGAGTTGTGATATATTTCTTTGAAATATGGTTTTTATATATTGAGGAAATTAAGTGCATTTGACGTCAAAGTCAAGTTAAAGAATGTTTGATATCATCTTTTCCATAACTTCAGCTTATTATGAAAGCTGATACTTTGTCCGTTGATATCAAAGGGTGACTGTTCTCTCCTTACAGAGAGAGATTGAGGAAATTCAGCTTTTGCTTGTATGTTTTCCGAAATATCTTCCAGAATATTCCAGATCTATCGCGAAAGGCAAATCGACATGTTTAGCACGATCATACCTTACGATCCATAATGCTTGATAACTTGCAAGAATATTCTGCGATCACGAGCTAAATTTACACAAGATCTAGTAAAAATAGACCACCCCAAAAATTCTGCTATTTGTTGTTTTTCACTTAATTTTTTGCTGAGTTAAGCCAAATGTGTCACGACGTCCCTGTGAAGTGGCCACGGTGCCCTGGGGCGTCGAGGCCCACAGTTTGGGAAACTCTGGTATAGAATAATTTTGCTATTTTAATAGTTCGAGTACAAATATAAATGATATCTTTGTCTCTCTAATTTCAGTGTTCAATGTCCAGGAAGTTTCATATTCGTATGCTGTAATGAAAACTGACTGCCTTCGTGGAATATTACGAGTTGAATTCTGTATACTTATATACTGATTTATTATTATCTTTGTACTTTGTATCATAATAGTTCGATGAAATTTTTTGAATTTCAATATAACAATAATACTTAACACGTTCGCGACGATGGTTTGGTTGTATACCAATATATTCAGGACGAAAATTTTTGATGTCTCATTTTTGTTAATTTGTGTATTTCTTTATAAATAAAGTGTTTTTGAACAGTAAATATGAGTTTTTTGTTTGTAGTTTGATTCCATTTTCGATGTGCACCAATCATTGCGTGGTTCCTGACGCCTCCAATAAATATTTTTTCGTTGTTGGCGTCGGGTACCACCGGTGGCCACCATGTAAAATCGATTGGAATTTGCTTTTTTGAGCATAAACGTTTTTTTATTAGTGTTGTTAGTTAGATTTATGTTGTTTTAGTACAAAGTGAGGTATACTTATTCATGTTAATTTTTTTATCTTCAAACTGATGATTTTTTGTTTTGAGACTAAACTTTTTTTAATTAGTATGTTGTTATTTAGATTTATGTTCTTTTAGTTCGTAGTTAGGTATACTTACTAATTCATATTCCTTTACTTTTGTACTATCATGTTTTAAAATGATTTGAAAATATAAGCATATATTTTTATGTATCTAGCTGTATGTTTTTTTCTCTTACATCTATCTCAGTGGACGAGTGCGCAATCGGTGGTACCCAAAACAACACATACATTTCCTATAGCCGTTGCCTCAATATCAAAAGCCTATCTTTGACGCGTGAAATTTTATGTGAGTCTAAACTTATAAAGATCAGTGGCCACCGATAGTTCCCATCGTCTGTGAGGATAGCTCGTTAGGGGGCCACCGGTGGCGCACATCGTCGCCAACGTGTTAAGCACTTTATGCTTCTAGATTTTAACTGTATCAGAATGAAGAATAACTAATGAGAAGATTACTTTTACTTTTCTACAAATATTATCATGCAAAATATTTTTATATTTATATTTGGATTTAATGTGTGATTATCACATAATCCACATAATTTGGAACGAATATCTTTCGAAATATTTAAAGCTCATAAAATAATGTATCAAAAATGCGTATCAAAATCTGGGTTCTCAAACATTACAGAAAGAATAACCTTTTTATTATCACTTTTCATTAAAAAAAATTTTATTTTTTATTTCAAGTTCATTTGTTTTATCAAACTCTTGGGTTATTAGGAACTACTCTTATAGTTACATTCCGTATCTTTGATAATATTATATCGTGTATTTTTCACTAATCTTACTATACAAATTTGAAACACTCAGAATTAATTTACTATACGATGAAAAAAACCAGACAAGATCCTTTTTTGATGGAATCAACAATACACTAAGTTATTGTCAGTTTTGATCACATGACTACTGGTTCGAATAATTTCCAGTGGCTCTCGAAGTAATATATAAATTCAAATATACTAATTACGTTTTCTTTCATTCACTATATACATATATATATATATATATATATATATATATATATATTATATATATAATATATATATATATATAATATATATATATATATATATATATATATATATATTATATATATATATATATATATATAGTATATATATATATATATATATATATATATATATATATATATCAATATATATATATTATATATATATATATATATATATATAATAATATATATATATATATATATATATATATATATATATAGCGAAAGAAACTTCGTTATTACCGAATGTCCTACAATAACTCTTTCATTTTTCATTTTTACGCCTTATGATCCTGTTAAAATATAATTAAGTATATACTTTTTGAATAATAAATTGATAGAAAAAAGTTGATATTCGAATCAACACAACGAATCAAGAAGGCATGGTTATATCCGAACAATTTCCAGAGAATCCCGGGAAATATAAAAAATCTAAACGGAAATATTCAGGTCACAAATGCCTAACAGGTTTAATTCCCGAGAACGGAGAGGTATAAACGAACATTGGCCCTGAAATTTACGCCAAAATAAAACATAAATGCGAGAATGAGCATGTTTTGAATGAGGTATTTTCAGCATTGATAATAATTAGTACCTTCTGACTCATAAGAAAATTTCACTCACCCAAGAGTTTCTTCTCTTTTTCAACGTCTGAAAAATCCAACGAAGTTTCGGAAAGAGAAACAGGATTGATGTCATCCGATTGAATTCCGTCGGGAGGTTCCTTCACTTGTTTACTACACCTACCTAATCTACCCCAGGTCCATTCCGCATCCACAGTAATCCACGTGACGAGATCCTCCACACGCAACACAACCTTTTCAGCTATTGCTAGGACTTCATCCTGGGGACAAATTACCGTTTCAAACTCACCAGGCTATCTACATAATCTTAACATCAACAAATATGTATATATATATATATATATATATATATATATATATATATATATATATATATATATATATATATATATATATATATATATATATATGAAAAACTTGGTTCACGGAATGAACCGCGTAAAAGATTTGAAAAATCTCGACGTTTCGGCTCCTTTTGCGAAGCCATCTTCAGGAGAATTAGAAGGGAAATAATTCAGAATCGTGGCCTCAATCTGCCTACTCCACGAATCGAATTAGGAGGAATCGGAAACAATACGATTGCGTGGTCTCAACCTGCCTACTCCACTAACCGTATTGCTTCCTGTCAACTCTGAAGTCTCAACCTGCCTACTCTTCAGAGTCAACTCTTGACTCTCTTAAAAGAAATAACGCATGACGCACGTTTCGGCGGAACTTCACCTTCTTCAGATGCTAACGGCAAACTAACTATGTTTTTCTGTTATATCGAAAACAAGAAATAAAGAGATGACAAATTGTGTAGAAGGGGTAAATACAAGGAAGGTTACAAATAATTATTAGAATAGGAAAAACGAATTCTGAACTGCTAGTCAGGTAGTTCGGTAAATTTGAAAAGATTGAGAAGGGGGCTTGAAGTATGATCGATTTGGTTATTCAATAGGAGACCGGAATGCTTGAAGTTATTTATCTGTAATGATTCTAAAAAATTAAGTTTAATTCCCTTGCTTTCAGCATTTAATATTTTAAAATCGAAATTGAATGTGTGATTTTCTTGGATTAAATGGTTTGCATAATGTGAATCCGACTTTTGATTAACTAGAATATCAGAACACAAACGCAGCTTTGTTCCTCTGAATTAAAAAAAAATTCCATCATTTACAATGCTGAGAAAATTCACAATCACCTTCCAGAGGAATTAAAATCTATAACTTCCTGGGCTAATTTTCGGAAACGAAAAAAATTTAATTTTCTTGATAATCCTTATTACTCTATAGATGACTACTATTGTGAGCATTGATTGAATATGACCAAATTGAATAACACAGGCATCAGCTTCGATTGAGGAGGATTTGACACTCTCGGTTCTATTGTAAAGTTTTTATATATTCTTTATGGAAATGTGGTGTGATGTGTTATTATTTCTAGGTATTACATTGCTTAGTTTG
The DNA here is from genome assembly GCA_030704885.1 of Cynegetis impunctata. Lineage (NCBI taxonomy): Eukaryota > Metazoa > Arthropoda > Insecta > Coleoptera > Coccinellidae > Cynegetis > Cynegetis impunctata. Next base: position 402,697 of record JARQZK010002208.1, on the reverse strand, counting down.
TATATTTTTTGATTGAAGTGTGATTATTTTTATATTGTACATTATTTAGTTAGTATACTTTTCGCTTTGTCAATAAAGTGCATACTTTTAACACAATAAAGCATATTTTGATTTGATTTCATTTTGAAAAATCTTGTTGTCCATACATTTACAAATATAAACAACTCATCAAAACCTTGATAAGTACTTGCAATTTTCAACAGAATGCGTATTTGGATTATTAAACTTACTATAAGTTGACCTTTTGGTACTACTACTATTTTTATGTATGCGTATTCGCTTTATGTAAATAAGCTTTGGTTAAAGTCAAGTCGAAAATAAGATGCTAATATGGACATCTGCCAATAATTCAGATCCTGTTATTCGCCAATCTGTTTTCTTACTAATATTGAAGTCTCATATTTATTCGATCAGATTATATCAGCTTCAATTTTTTATGTAAACGAAATGAAACAACAAAAATAATCTGTACAATCATTTTACACCAAAGAAAAGTTTATTTATTGAATATATTGACAAAGCTACGAGACTCACTTCACCAACACACAGACATGAAGTTAATACATTACTCGTACGAAATGATTAGCCTCATACTAACAACTTATATAGAAAATCACAAAAAATAGAATTCATGAACTTCACGAAACATTAGAAAAATCAGACAAACAAAATGATAATAAAAAATATATTGCATTACGTTATATTCTATAATTGAGTCATACAATATCACATAGGTCAAACCCACATAATATCAAAGAGTAAAACAAGTAAAAATACTTCCCAAAATTTAGAGGATAGATTAAAAGGTCACGAATCTGCAAAACCCCAATCTATAGCACTATATCAAACATCAAACACACACACACACACACACACACACATATATATATATATATATATATATATATATATATATATATATATATATATATATATATATATATATAATATAAGATGATAATCACAATTTCAACATTAATTGCACCAACATTTTAGAAATCGAAAGGTTCGAACAACAGATTCAGACATATACCTAATGAATATAATAAAGGAGCAGCAACTGGAAAGGTGCGTATTGATCTCTTGATTGCATGAAGAACATGGCTTCCATATGTAGTGGTTTTCAGTATTCATATTCATACAGAGTCTCTGATGATCTAATTGATTGAACGTTAATTAAAAAACAGTAATGTCTTGCTAAATATTTAAATTATAAACTTGGAAAACCCACTTTACTAATCAGTCCTTGCTGTACTTTCTTCTTAAGCTATTATCTCAAATAACATTACACCTGAATTTCTTCAACCATCGTAAAACTGTAGGTCCCTTCTATACGTGTATCACTGTATCACGCACACCACGAATAGTTGTAGAGAGGTCGAAGAAGAATAATTTTTGAACTATTCAATGATAAGAAACATATTATAATCTTGTTTTCCTATGTACCTATATATATACTTATATATATATATATATATATATATATATATATATATATATATATATATATATATATATATATATATATATATATATTTATTTGAATTGTTGTTGCCTGTGAACTATTTTTAACTTTTTGATAATTATTAGCAATAAAAGGCTTGGTGAATCTCAAAAAAACTCAATTTTATTAAAAAGTTACGTGGGTGAAGGTTTCTGTGGTTTCCCTTACCATCTAATAATAACAGATTTGAATGTTGATATTGGACTGAATAGAACGTAATAAATAACAGACAACGGCCGAAAAGTTTTTGATGAATTATAGTAGGTAGTCTTTTTAAACTATTCAAATTTTTTCGAATCAATAAAAGTCAAAGAAATTTCAATATTTCAAAAGTTTTGAAAAAGCCACGAATGTCGTGGCGAAACGTAACTTTTTAATAAAATCGAGATTTTTCACCAAGCCTGTTATTGCTACTAATTGTAAAAAAGTTATATATATATATATATATAAATTTATATATATATATATATATATATATATATATATATATATATATATATATATATATATATATATATATATATATATATATAAATATATATATATATATATATATATATATATATATATATATATATATATATATATATATATATATATATATATATATATATATATATATATATATATATATATATATATATATATATATATATATATATATATATATATATGTTAAATACTGGCGTTGATACACACAAATAACAATAACTATTTATATCAATTTCGTTTATTGCTTTTACGCTGACAACCTGCTCATACGTTCAAGCATACACTTTTCTTTTGTGCACAGTAGTTCCATACTGCTGAATTGGTAACACGCATGTCCGCTTCCTACCACTCGTCCGACCTGACGTTACAAAATGATGGGGTTCTTAGGGGATGTATAGGGATACCGTTAACATATATATATATATATATATATATATATATATATATATATATATATATATATATATATATATATATATATATATATATATATATATATATATATATATGGGTCATTCTTCCTACCACTCTTGACGTAACAAATAATGGGATGTATAGAGATACCATTAACATATACATATATATATATATATATATATATATATATATATATATATATATATATGGGTCATTCTACGATAAGAGGTCTCAAAAGTACATAGAGGATGCGGCCAAGGAAAAAAAACGGAATTTTTTGATTT